>PVLD010003422.1:24956-143160 GCA_004027595.1 Dinomys branickii
CATTCTTTATGATTTTTAGAATTTCCTGACTTTGGGCTAGAGGTACAGCTCAGTGGGCTAAGTGCTTGCCGCTAAGCACTAAGGCCCTGAGTTCGATCCCCGGTCCCGGGAAAAAAAAAAAAAAGAATTTCCTGCCTTTGTCTATAACTGCTTTGATTATTTTTGAAAGTCTTCTATGCCCATGATTGATCTACCAGTATAACCTGCCAGTATTTTCCATTGATGTGGTGCCATTGACTTTTGAAACATTTTAAAAACAAGTGAAAATAATTTTGTTTTTAAAACAAAACACTTTTTTCTTCCTACTTACATGTTTATGTACTGAAAGAACTCTGAGATTCATTGCAACATAAATTTCATAATTTATCACATTAAAATTTACATATAAAGAAAAAAGATATTTTTAAGTTTTTCTCATGTAGGTTCTATTCAGAATCACTTTTAAACTTGAAGTTGTCATTATCTGTATTTTCCAAAGTTCCGCCCTCTGTATCATCAGAAGTTTGGTTATGTAGCATTTAACAAAATAATTTACCAAAGTAATATTCATGTAACATAAAATTAATCATTTTTGAAGAACACATTGGAACTTAGTACATTCATAATTTTGTATGATCATCATCTCTTATCTAGTTCCAAAATATTTCCATCACTCCAAAGGAAAACTCCTGGCAACCATCAGCCTGCATTCTGTCCTCATGGAATCACCTCTTCTATATATTTTGTGTAAATGGGTGGTGGAGTGTGTAATCTGGTATCCTTCTGACTTCTCTCACTTAGCATAATATGTTGGCGTTCATTTACTGTATAGCATTAAGAACGTGTTGTTTCTTAAGGCCAAATGATACCTATTGTAGAGCTACACTACATTGGTTACCCACCGGTGGATATCTGGGATGTTTTTATCGTCTGCCTCTTGAGAACAGTGCTGCTGTGAACATATGTGTGCCTGTTCTTGTGTGCCTCTTTTCAGCTCCTTGGCGCATGTCTTTGAGTGGGATGTTAAGTGCTATGATAAAATTTATGTTTAACATTTTGAGAAACCACCAAACTATTTTCTATAGCAGTGGAATGATTTTTTAAAAATACTTCAAGCTTTATGTCTACTATCTAAATCAAAATACTTTACTTGGAAGCATACTTTCCTTAATGCTTTGATTTTGTTGTTAAAAATAGATTATTCTTTAACATAGCCAACACTTTTTCCCAAAGCTATTTTAAGAAATCTTTGGTTAATTCCTATATTCCTCTGAGGAGAATCTGTAAGACTCGAGAAAGATTCCAGGTTTTTAATTTCTAGTCTTCTGTTCCAAAACAATTAGCGAGCTCTCCTCTGAGATGAGCATAGCCCAATTTAGATGTTCAGGCACAGTATCTACATTTCATCTGACTTGATGAAAAAGTAAGACAAAAATTACACTGGTTGCTCAACAGCCCCTGTATATTTAAGAAGAAAATAGTTATTTACTGTGAATAGAAAAAAAAGAGATCTATATTTGAAGATATATCTGTGAAACAGAAAGATAATTTTCTTCTTCTTGGCTGTGTGGCTAAGGTTTTGGAGGTTTTCTTACAAACCTTGTAACTTCACACGACACATCTTGTTACCAAGTGGACTGAGAAATAATGTTGAGTTCTCTGGTCTTTATTTTTGTCAAATTGTCTGTATTGTTTTCTAAGTGCTTCATTCAGATAAACTTTCCATAGATATAGAAATGGAGACAGAGATCCTATGTTAGTTTCCATGTCCTCAAATGCATCAACACAGAGCTGGTTTATGACAGATACTTGATAAATAATTGTTGACCTGAACTGGTGGTAAATTTTCCAGACAGGCAGGAAACTCAAGTGCAAAAGTGTGTTTGGTTCACAGGAACATGCCCAGCCCCTGACACTGTCTCATCCACATAATAAACGTTTATTGAATGCATGAATGATGAACTCTAATGTACGATGTACTTTCTAAGTACTGCTGAAGCTAATTCTTCCGGTATTAAAGGTCACTTTAGTTTCAGTTCTTTATGAGTATTATTATGATTATTCAGATGTAGAGACCATAGTTTTTCCTTGGGGTAGGCATACTTCCAGTAGGTTAGTGTAAAGGCTGGGGATATAACTCAATGGCACAGCACCTGCCTGGCAAACACAAGGTCCTGAGTAAAAAAATTATTAAATAACAAAATAAATCAAACCCTAAAAACTCAACTCTAGTTTTTTCTCATAGGAACATTTTACCGGGATAATCCTTTGTTGTGTGTCATGTCCCATGTTGCACAGTATTCCCATTCTCTCAGTACACAAAGTATTTCAAATTTGGATCGATAATTGTGATTGTCTTTTTAGATCCACATTGTGTTTGAAGCCAGTCAGGTTTGCCTTGCCATCATTTCCTGGATTAAGGAAATACATAAACCCTTATGACAAGAAATATGTCACTGTGGAGGTAAATTCATGCAGCTGGAGTATGGCACAGAGAAAATTCAGCTCCAGATGCTACCGTTGTGAGATACAACGGTATCTACTTCCCAATAGTTGGCTACACTTACCCGAATATACTATGAGAAGAAAATAAAGAGTACTATCGTGGATACATTGGAAATTGCATTAACTCAACTTGGTACTGTGAAAACTATTATGAATGTATGAGGTGATAAAAATATTTGGTGGGTGTTCACATTTTTAAAGACTATTTTAATAAAAGACACGTTGCCATTAATCCCCCTCTGAATACTCCTCCTCACTTCAAACACAGTTATCCCATCATTCAACTTTCTGAAGCATTTTGCAAATCCTTTTTTATGAGGGTCTTTATAAAGTATGATAAGAAATATGTGAATGCTACTGCCCAGTGCCATCCGATGGAAATGCAGTCTCATTAAACTCTCACAGTGTGCTCTTGTCCTTATTTATTGGATCTTGCTCTGTGAGACTTCTGACTCTTTCCCAAACCCAAAATGACCATGCAAGGTAAATGTTTTGCATGGATTCAGGACACGGATGCAGCCAAGACAGTGTGACTAAAGACACTCATGACAGAGGATTTCCAGAACTTTAGAAAGTGGCACAGTCGGTGAGGTAAGTGTCTTTGAAGCAAGGGGAGTAATTTGAGGGGAAATGTCTTTTACTATAATAATTTTTTAGACATGTAAACATTCATTATATTTTTTAGTTCTACCTTATTCACATAATTTCTGGCAATGATGAAAACATAGTATTGAGCTCTGCTTACCTTTCAATGAACATGAAAAAAATCTTATGTTTAGACACATGTTTATGAAAAATATTTAAAGATTCTCTGTTCTTCAAAACGCATATCTCACAAGTGAAAGCTGTAACTCAGAAATGTCAGGGTGAGGTCACCCAAGAAGCATGAAGGGACATGTCTAAGATGGGCAGCTCTTGTGCAGTCCTTTGCTCTTAGGGGTTAGGTTCAGAAATCAGTCAGAGTTGACATGATGGTGCACTCTGTGAGGCTGAGGCAGGATTGCAAGTTCCAGTCCAGCCTGGACAACTTAGTGATGTAGCAAGACCTTGTCTCGAAATAAATTAAAAAAGGCCAGGGATATAGGTCAATGTGAAGGCCCTATGTTCAATTCCTAATGCCACAACAAACAGAAACAAATGTCCATGGAAAGAAGGAAGGAAGGAAGCAAGGAAGGAAGGAAAAAAGGAAGAGAGAGAGAAAGAGAAGGAAAGAAAGAAAAGAAAGAAAGAAAAAGAAAGAACTACAACTGAGGGAATCTGTTACTTCACAGTTGCAATTTTTGTGTGTTGGGACAAGAGCAGCTTTCTCAGTGAGCTGCAAGTGTATAACCCAGTGTAATTAACTGTAGTATCATGCTGTGCATTAGATCCTGCTCATCCCACATCGCTGGACTTTTGTGCCCTTAGCAATATTTCCTCATCTCTGCCTAGCCTTTGGCACCCCTCACTCTACTTTCTGTAACTTTATGAATTTAGTGGGTTTTTTTAATTTGAATTGTGAGGTCATGCAAGCTGGGCATGGTGGTATAAGACTATTAGAGCTCTGGGAGGCTGAGGCAGGAGAGTCACAAAAAGTCAAGTACTGCTCAAGCTCCTCTCTTGGTGAGACTCCGTCTCAAAATAAAATTAAAAAACAAAAGAAAACCCTGAGTTCAATTCCCAGTACTAAAAATAACAAAAGAAACAAAAAATGAGATCATACAGTATTTGTATATCTGTGCCTGACTTATTTCATTTAGCAGAATGTCCTGTAGGTTCATCCATGTGGTTGTAAATGGCAGAATTTTCTTCTTAAAAGCTGAGTAATAATCCTGTGTGTGTGTGTGTGTGTGTGTGTGTGTGTGTGCGCACGCTCATATGCACATACACACATTTTGTATACCTAGACGTGTACATATTACATTTTCTTCATCCATTCTTGGCAGTTTGTTTTCATATGTTGGCTGGAATAATGTAGTTTTGAAGCACCTGATTAATGAGTAGCAAGAATAAGAATCATGACATCACATTTTAGATCCTAAAAAGCCAGAAAAATACTGTAAATAAAAGATAAGTGGCAGTTAGAATATTTTTATACCAGAAATTGGACAGTGCCAAGTGGTGACCAAGTAACAGATGGGGCAGGAAGGCCTAATGGGCACAGACTGGCCAAGGAGTGTGTTGTGCACTTCAGCCCCAGTACGGAAAGTTTGGGTGTGGGTTCTCAGAGAGGCCAAGGGTGACGCTTCCTCCCGTATAATTTACACACACACACACACACACACACACACACACACACACTTATTACGACAACCAAACTCTTTATTATGACAGCCATAACTGGCAGATACTGGTGTGTTAGGTTGGATTTGCTCTGAGAAAGCCTCTCTTGAGTGCAGGACTGGATTCTAAGCTCTGCAAAAGAATAAGGCACATTAGGTTCATCTTTGGGACCAAGGACCCAGTTCAGTGCCTGGGACCCGTGCAAGCCCTCAGGAGGTGCACTGTGTTAACCCACCCGTGGCACTGCCATTCACTAGTAAAACAACTAGAATGATGCAAAAGTTCTTTTCCTAGATATTCACATTTAGATTATATTAGCTTCCTAGATTTTTATAAACAGGGAATCTTAGCATCTTTTTAGTTCAGATAATTGACTTGATAAAAGTCTCTCAACTAGTTGTTCCTATTGTGGGAAATTAGACCTAGGTTTTTAAAAGTCACTTCCAGATTCTCAAAGATGTTCCTGTTTTATTGATATGTGTTTTCTCTCCCTAAATTCCTAATTGAAATTCCATTTTTCCCTTTACTTTTATGTACCAATCAGGAACAGGGTCCTGGGTCAGGGATGGTGAGTTCTGAGTAGGCTTTCAAGAGGTAAACATACAGATCACAGCTGAGAAGCAGACAGTGATGATTCTTTGAGTTGACTCTGCAGTGTCCTCATGCCACATACGGACACAGATTAGCATTATCCTGTGGGTTGTTCATCAACAAGTTTTCAGTTTGACGTCTTCACATGTAGAACAATTTGACATTTTAGCTGGCATCAGCTTGTTTTTCTTCAGCATCAATTTGGGCAACTTTTCTGAACTGTTGACTTCTCCAAGTTTCTTACTTCTCCTCTTTCCTCTACCCTTTACGTGAGTTTTAAATGGGCAGCCCTAGTAGGACAGAGAAGAAAGCTGGAAGTGATGGTCTTTCATTTGTTCTATTTATTTATTTATTTGGAACCGGGAATCGAACTCAGAAACTTGCACTTGCCAGGCAAGCACTTATGCCACTGAGCTGCATCCCCGGCCCTCATTTGTTCTAAAAGTGTTACCTCTTTGCTTGTACAGAAATTGGTGGGGAAGAAATTTTAAAAGAGTTGGCCAAAATGAGATGTTGGAATTGATTTTGGATTTCTCAGCAGTGTTTCTTTTCTCAGGATAAAAGATGGCAGGTTAGCTGTGTATGAAATCAGGGAATCATTAGATTGTGAGGTTTCAGACTTTAAACAGATAGCACATAAGGGGCACTCAGGAACTGCTAGCGGAATAATTGACTAGAACAGAAGCGAGCTTACAGATGCCAAGGTCAAGGTCCGGGAGGCTGGAGGGTACCTCATTAGTGCAGAGCAGCGCTGGCCCGATCTTCTTACCTTCTGGCCACAGCTCCACCCATCACGTCCCCAGAGGCGATGGCGGTGCGCACAGAGTGGAGCCTAGCAGCCAAGCTGCAGACTGTGCCCAGGAACAGTAAACCAGAGGCAGCTAGGAGAAGGGGGGTTCTTGCCAAATTTGTCAGTGGTGGTTGTTAGCAAACCAGAAGTACAGAGTCATTTGAGAAAATTTCCAGTTAAAGTGAAATTTTTAAAATCACGAACTGCCACCAGATCAGTGAAACTGATATTATGAGAAGACAGAGTTTTGCAGGACCAGTAGAGCAGGCTGGTCACAGAGGCACTGGTGGAGGACTTCTGCCAGGCCAGAGTGTCTATAGTCACCACTGGGATTGCACTTCCTTTCATTTCCTGGGACAAATGCTCTCTTTAGGTGATTTGACTCAGAGAAACTTGTAGAAGGATATTCATTATCTCATGTCTGTAGCCTCCATCTGAGAATTAGTGAAGTACACAAGAGGGCTAGGAGCAGTTGCTTTATGAAAAATACCGAGTCATGTAGACAAATGTTTTTATTTCTTTTTTTTTCTTTTTTTTGGTACCAGGAGTCAAACTCAGGACCTTGCGCTTGCCAGGCAGGTGCTTATGCCACTGAGCTATATCCCCGGCCCTAGAAATGTTTTTATTTCTTCAGAGTCAGTGAGTGTTTTGAGGCTTATTGCAAGGTGAACAATGTAATACAGGGCACATATTTTATAAGATTATTTATAATAGTCACCCAAAGAATCATATACAAGAGAGTGCAGGAAATCCGTCCACACACTAAAGATCAAAGAATCCAGCTGAGGACCTGGATCCCACAGTAATATCCTACAGGAGTTTAGCTGAAGACCTAGAGCCCATAACAATGCCTCCTATGAATCCAATTGGAGGACTAGAGCCCATGACGTCTCATGTAGTCCTGTTTTAGGGATCTGCGCTGGGAAAGCCCAAAAGCCATTGGTGGAATCTAGAAAGTCTGTGCCAGTGGGATGAAGGATCTGTGCTAGCAGGCTGAGGGATCTACACTGGAGCCAGGAAGTGACACTGAAAATAAGAACCAGAGCTCCCCTGAAAAGTGCCACAGCCGTCCTCAGCAACAGTGAGGTCTTGAGCTCCTCCAGTGATGAGGAAAGCCGCATTCCCATCAGGAAAGCCAGTGCAACAAGCTTCTGCAGGAGACTGAGCAGTGCACTATCTTCCCCTCTGGATCCAGGAAGTGGTGATCAAGAGTAAGGACCAGAGCTCCCCCAAAGTGAACTGAAGCCATTCTTGATGACAACAAGGTCCCAAGCTCCTTGGAAGATGAAAACAGCCAAGTTCATCAGGGAAGCCAGCATGACAAGCTCCTCCAAGATAACCAACAGCTTCTCTCAGCTTGCAACAGGCTCCCAACAGCTTCTACCAGCTGCCAACACCCTTTATTCTTCTCCAGTTCTGCCTCTTATTCTGCTGGCAACAATCCTCAGGTGGGCCTCGCACACCCTGCACCACGCTTATTAGGTTCAGCTGGGTGTTACAAGTTGACCACCAGTTGTCAGTCCACCATAGTGAGCATATCTAAAGCTCTATAACGATGTCCACATGAGTTTATTAAGTTTTTAGGGGAAAGAAATAGATAAGGAGCAGGTGAGGATCTTAGATAAAGACCTGGACTTTAATCAGGGAGGATTTTATTTATTTGTTGGTTGGTTGGTTTTTGATAGTATAATTGATAATAGCAAGACAAAATTCATGAGGATCATTTTCCAAAAAATAAAAATATAGCTCTGATTTCATGTGCAATACTTGAGAAAATATCCCTTGGAGAAGATTCAGAATCTCATTCTAGTAAATGGGCCAAACATAGTGAATAAACGTGAAGGTAGGTGACCTCTCAGATCTAATCAGGGAAGGGTCTGATGTTAGATCGTGGGGAGTTTAGGTAGTGCTTATGTACAGACTGTCCCTAGAAATTCTGGTGTTGAACTGCTTGGAGATTCTTCAGCCAAGAGGTATTGTAGGATACATTCACAAGTAAGAGTTATATAGTTCAGGTTAATGGTATATTTCATTGTGTAAGCTGTGTGGGCCAAATGGCCTCTTCTTATTTTGTGGTTCCTGGGTCCTAACATACAGTAGCATTAGTTCCATCTTTAAACAACCTTTGTTTTCTTGTGTAGAGAACATATAAACTTTTTGTTTATGAAACTCAGCACATAAAAAGCATTGTCAATGCTATTGACCATTACCATATAACAAATTGCTTTTCCACTTGGTCAGACATGTAAAGGAGTGATTCATGCCTAACTCATCTTCATGGTAACTTGGTTGGGTGATGCCCTGGTTCCTGGTCCCACAGTATGTTAGGTACTACCTTCTTCATGCAGAGGTGGCCTTGTGCAAACCTCCGAGTGCAAAGAACTCTTTGGAAGAGTAGTGTTTCGGAAACTAAGTATGTTACCTACAGACTAACATATTTGAGATAATTTCATTGAAATTAATTTGCTAAACAAACTATATAACCCTCTACACCAACATTTTTAGATAGTGGTTTTTCAAAATGTAGCTTCTAAAATCTTTGTATGGTAAACTACAGTTTCCTTAATATTTTTTTTTAGCTAGGACTTTGACTCTTAACTAGTTTATCTATCCCTTCTGTGTTTCCACAACCTTACCAACTTCAGTGCTGTGGTCCCTTTCCTTATAATTCTCATTTTCTCTGCCGGACAAAAGTTCCTTAAAGGCAAGATATTAGGACCTATGCGGTTTTGTCTCTAGAGTCTACATTATTGCTGAGTGTCTTGGTTACTTTTTTCTTGTTGCTGAGATGAAATACCCAACTCCCAAAATGCAGGAAGGAAAGGTTTATTTAGCTTACAGTTTGTGGAGGTTTCAGTCCATACTTGGCTGGTTCTGAGGCACAGGAGCACATGGCAGAGGGCAGCAGTCCATGGCAGCAAACAACCAGCAAAATGTGTGGAATGGCAGGCAAGCAGCCTCTTTCTCTCCCTTACATACACAAACTATCTGCCCTAGGGCACGTATAGCTCTCACACCCATAATCCCAGCATTGGATCATGGATCAGTCTTAAACTCTAAAAGCCACCCCATAACTGCACGAGGATTTGGGGAGACATGTAGACACAAACCGTAACACTGAGCTACATTATATTCTGCACAAAAAGTTATTTACTCTTTAAGATTTTAAGTGTCCATTTAGATTTGTTATATATCACAACATTAGCGTGATTAAAATGTGAGCTCTGGTCTCTTCTGTCATTGTTGAGCTCTGGGAGAAAATGATTTCAAGTGCACGGAGCTCATGCTATAAGCTCCTTGTGGTGACCTTTGATTACATTTCTGCAAATGCGGCCTGTTGGTGTTTTACTCTGCTTGCAGTGAAAAAGGAGATAGTTGCTCTTTTCTATGGTTGGAGGACAAATTTGTTTCAAACCAGAGTTGTTTTATTTTAGAATTTGTATCAATTATGGATACAAGCATACATATACTAAAGCATAGACTTAAGATAATTAAAAATGCCTGTGGTTATTAGAGCTTGCCCTTTTTCCCTCTTGGCTTTTTGTCCAGTTGTTTCACTTCTTAACTTTATTTTTTTCTTATTATTCAAGTAATGTAGCCTCAGTGGGAAAAGATTAGCCTGTGGGTGTCAGGTTCTTTCCATATCTTAGCATCCTTATCTTTGGAGGATTGTTGAACTTTCCTCTGGGATGCACAAAGATAGTACACCCTTTCATATCTGTGCTCGTCAGGAACAAGGTTGTTTTTGCCCAGGGTCCACACTGATGTCCAGCACAGTCCTCTTCTATCCTTAGACTCCATTAGTCTTACAGCTTCCTGAGAAGTGCATTTCTAAGGCAACAGCTGGCAAGAATAATAAAATTACCACAGCTTGCTTCAAGGATTGGCCAGCTTTTTCTTAAAAGGTTGGATAGTAACTGATTTAGCCTGTGCACTCAGTCCATCTGGTCTGTTCAGTTTTGCTTCTTATAGCAACAGTAGACAACAAGTATGGCTGTGCTGCAACAAAATACATAATTTAGAGAAACAGGCGGCGGCCCATGGGCCAGAATTTGCCAGGCCCTGGAGCCTTAGGCCACAACTCTGAAACACTAGTTTTGGTCACAGTGAGCTGGAGGTTTGTTAAATACAAGGTCCGAGCTGCAGAGTTCCTGACTCAGCAGTCTAGAGTAAGCCACGGGACTGGCATTTCTCACAAGCTCCTATTGTTAGTTGCTGATGCTGCTAGTTTAAAACCTCACTTTTAGAAGCCATGACCTAGACTAGGGCTTCCAGGCATTTCTTTGTTGTAGGACTGTCCAGTGCACTGTGGGATATTTAGCAGCATTCCTAGCCTCTCGCCCTTACTCTAGTATGAAGACCAAAAACAAAACTACTGAAGCACTGCTTAGTGTTTCCTGTAGAGCAAATCTCTGACCCCTCCCCTTCCGTTAGACTTGGACTGTTCAGTTCCATCCCCTGGGTGTGGAGCAGGTTCCCCTTTCCTGATGACATATGGAGAAGGAGTGTAGGCAGAAGCCCTGGGTTGTGAGGGAGCCAGGGAAAAGATGATCATTGGGTAGACACCCAGCAGGGTCTTCTGCCAGTCCTGTCATAACTTCTGAGAAGAAAGACTTCATTGGCCAAAATGCTCCTGAAAGCCAAACGGTAATGCCAGTTTCTAAGATTTTCTTGAGCCAAGAGTCTAATCACAAAGTTGAAGGAACTGTGTAGAGTCTGGCAATAAATGCAGAGCGATAGACCATGAGTGAGTAAAACCACAGCCTCAGGTAAAGGTGATGTCTGTTTTGGCTTTGGTGGAATGGTTTTCATGCAAAGATTTTAAATGAGTGGTTACATGTATAAAATTTTGTTAACACTTCAAAAGAACATTTACAGGACACAGTTGGTTTTCTACTTTACATACAATAATTTAAAAAATGTATGAGGGTTTTTTCTGTTTGTTCTTGCTTAGGAAAGTCTTACAGCAAGCTACTGTTTAGACCTCACTCTGGTTGTTTGTGTAGGTAACGGGATGTGTGCTCCTGAGAGCCCCTCTTCACCCTCCTCTGCCTCTGCTCTGTGTCTCAGAGGGATTCAAGGGCAGCACCAGGGCCCATGACAGCCTGATACACTAGAAGATGATCTGAGGTTCACATTTTTCCCTCTCTTCCCTGTCTGGAGGGGCAGCATCTCCTTCGTAGTTGCTGTTCCATCAGGTGATCCTGGAAAGCGGGCTCTGATATCCCTGGTCCTCCTGTATCCCTCCTGCTGGAGGGCGGGGGTGGCTTCCTGCTGCTGCTCAGCTCTGGGTTGGAACCTCATACCCTGCCTGAGCTTCTTAGTTCCTCCACTGTCTACTAAACCCCACCTCAGAGTCCTCAATGTAGCCCCTAAAGGTTCCTGTTTTCTTCATACTGTTACAAAGCCTAACTCTGTCTTGGATATAAACCCAAAAGATGTGCTTTTCAAGAGATCTGGTTCTAAGTGACATAAAACAGATATTGGACATACCAAGGATACCTTATATAATGTATACTCTCAGTAGCTGTTCAGGTCAGATTCTTACGAACCGAAGAAAGTTGGTAAATTTTTTCACGTGGGGAAACAGTACAGCCTACTGTCAAAGAGCACTGGTTCTGACTTGGAAATGTCTGGGTTCTGTCTGCCCCTCCACTTCCCAGCCTGGTGGCCTTGAGCAAATAAGGTCATTTCACAGTAAGATAATGATGATACTGGTGCCTGCTAGGTCTGAGAAGTACTGGTGGGTGCTAAGCAGTACACCAGACACGTGCTGAGCAGCGCTCGGGGCTCCCAGTGACTGAGCCGGGTGTGTCCATCATTGTCGGTGCTGCACACGTCCTCACCAGACCCGAGTCAGGCTGTCACTCTGAAGAAGAGCTGTAGGCCTAAGGGTGCATTTCCACATGGAACAGAGATGAAAATATGTGATGAGAGGAAAAGCCATTTGAGTGTATGCTTCTGGGAATACAGGATTTCTCTTTTCCTTCTCACTTGTTTGGCCTTGTCAAAAGATCAGATCACAGCACTTTAATGTGAAGATCATATGTGGCTTTTATTTGCATTCTGGAATCAGGCAGCGCCTCATTCTTTACACATTCTGAGTGCTCTGCCGAGCTGAGCGGAGGAGGATGACTTCACAGACGCTAAAGGGCTGGGGCCAAAGTGCACACCGGCTGTGCAGTTACAGGTCACAGCAGAGGGGCTTCATCGTGCTGCACAGCCCTGGCCTCTTTTGGGAGTGGTGATTATCTGTCTCCCCTGACTTTTCTGAAGGCCTCTGGACAACTGAGTTTCAGCTGGGTAGCAGGAACTTTAGCCTGAGAGTCTCCATCTTGGTTTGTCTGTTGCATCGGCACAAATGCTGAGTTCACACCTTTGCCTTTTGTGAATCTTGTTTAACACCAGGCATCTGACTGCTTCAGGGCCAGCATAATTTAACATCCATGGCCCACTTTAAAATGTCAGGCAGAAGTTACTGTTTCTGGAAAAAGCTTTATGAATATGAAGAACTTAATTTTAAGAAAAGTAACAAAGGTCTTCTCAATTGCATAAATTTCACTGTCAAATGGCAGGTGCCAGTTCTGTTATTCACAGAAGCAATGTGACAAAGCAAGTAGCACCCTGCAGCAGGCTGTTCACCATAGGTATCCTTGACCCTGGGTGGGGAATCTTGAAATGCGAACAGTGGGCTTCGAGACGATACTAATTCGTTTGTGTGGTGACCCCAAGTAATTTGAACACAGATTATTTGACTACTTTCAGGTAGTTCAGATGTCAGGACTAGGGAGGAGTAGTATCTGAACTTCTATATTTGTTTTTGTTTTGTTGGTTTTTTGTAGGAAGAGATGTGTCTTCAGAAATAAATGAAAAAAGGCAGGAAGTACTAACCATGAATTGTTAATTATGAAATGGTTGTTAGAAACAAAATGTCTTCTGTTTCATATTTTGACTTTTCTGTGGGTTGTACTGCTGTTCATTCATTTGTCCTAAATTTTTATAGGGGATCCAAGAAAAACAGCACAGAAACATTTGGTGTGAAATGTGGAATTTCTTGTTTTATTTGTTGCTTATATTTTGCTGAGTTCCTAAAAATAGTTTTAGTTGTCTGTTAAATTTTGTCAAGTAAATTGTCCCAAATTGAAATTGAAATATCAAAAAGGGGAAAGCAGCATTTGCTTTATTCATTTAAGATTGTATTTATTGTTTATACATTTTCACATTAATTACTGTTGTATAAATGTAAAGAGACAGTTTGTTGTTGGGATCCATTTCATAGCCAAGCATTGTTCCCCAAGAGTTGGAGCTGTGTGCTGATCTATCTTAAAATGCTTTATGTTCTGGCTTTGGATGGTTACCATCCTATTAGTTAGCAGTACTGTCTCTTACCACTTGAGGATTGGTAATTCTGATAACCCAGGGAGAATGGGGTTGGAGGGCCTGGTGGGATGAAGTCAGGGAGGAGGGACTTCAAAGAGAGTTTTGTGAAGATTGGAGAGGGGAACTACTCAGATTGTTTGAAAGCTCAAGGGTGTCTAAGGACAAGTGAGAATGTAATCCCACTTGTCTAATGTAGGCACACAGTGGGATACAGTTATGTAACCATGACTTAGCACAGGAAACACACACACACACACACACACACACACACTGGTAATAGCACTATGTAAGAATGTAAATATGAGATAACAACCTGTATAAGAATTAGGTGAAAAAATACAGGTGGCTGTCTGGCTTTCTTGTGCTCTTACACATCGCACTGTGCTCTGCTCCATGCTGCCTGCTGTTGTTGCTGATGTCTTGTGTATGTACCTGCTTTAACTTTGTGACCACACCTTCAAAAATCTCCCTTTGGCCCCCGCAAATGAGCTGACATTTGGGATGTTTTAAGTAAAAGGAGTCCTATGTCTCTTACTTCAAGGCAGCAGGTAGCTTTTCTAGAGCCTGCTAGAAATTCCAGATCTGTGAAATAATAATGAATGCAGCTATGAAAGATGATGGAAGTGGTCAAAAGGGAAAATTAATGTTATAATTGCAAGCCTTTTTGAGGTCAGAGACGTCAATGGGACTCTGAAAACTTTTGGGTCTTTCCTCTGGAAATATATATAAAAACATTCAAAATGTTAATATCAGGGAGCTTACCGACCCTTGAGGCTCATTTTTGGGCACAGGTTATGGAGCTCTAAGTTAAAGGAAAAGTTAGGGCTTTTAGGAACACTCCGATATTTGTAATTTTATGATTTGTCTGGAAAGCAGTTGGGTGCCACTGCAGTTTTCTGATTGTGGGGTTGGCATGACCCCAGCATTCTTATAGAATACTTCTGTTAGTAGCTGAAGCAAGGTGGACTAGAATTCAAACTAACTGGAAAAAGTACAAATTTCAAATATTCGTCAAGGGAAACACAAAAAAGCACATTAGATGTAATTTTACTTCAGAATGTAAAGTGTTCTTACCAGAAGTTTTAGTTAGTAAAACAAATCAAGAATATGTACTAGTGATTTATTTGTCATTTTCCTTTTGAGAGCTGGTTCCAGGCTTTTTTCTTGATACAGAAGTCAAAGCATGATTCATTAGAACCAGGTATTTTGCTCTGTGACTTCCTGTGAACCTTCATTTCTGTGTCTCCACACGCCTGCAAAGAAACCACTGTAATTTCTTCTTCCAAGTGGGCAAAGGAAGCAATGTTTGTATTATTTTCAGAGCTATTTAAATATGGTTTTCTTGCTTTACCAAAACATGTTACATTTGAGTGATGAAATGCTTTTTCATCCACTTACTAATAACTGACATTCCTTAACTCAGTATTAGCAGCAGGCCAGCCATCCTAAACTAAGGGTGTGGTTAGAGACCATGGAATGTTGGGCTGGTTGACGTTTAGCTTAGCACTGCTAAACTCAGCAGGAAAATCAGCATTATTTTCTATACATAGTGATGCTCAGTAGAGACCTGAGGTAAGTGGAAACAGCTGAGAGATATGAAGAACAGCTGTAAATGATTTGTGTTTTGGGCCTGGTGCTGAGGATCAAACCCAAGGCCTCATGCATACTAAGCATGTAAATGACTTTTAAAATTTAGTTATCATATTTAAATAAAAATTAAGGACA
Organism: Dinomys branickii; assembly: GCA_004027595.1. NCBI lineage: Eukaryota > Metazoa > Chordata > Mammalia > Rodentia > Dinomyidae > Dinomys > Dinomys branickii. Next base: position 40,189 of record PVLD010003422.1, read on the forward strand.
GATTTATTGACTGGATTCACATGCCTGTGGAGCACATAACTTTTGGGTTTTTACTTGTACATGTGTGCAGTACATGATTACAGTATCATAGCGAGTTGGTACACGTACATTACATATTTTATTTCTTTTTACATCCCCTTCTCTCCTCTTTTCCTCCATCTCTTGGTTACCTTCCCACTTGCAAAAGATCTCTCATTAGCTAAATCTTGGATGCAGCCTATATGTCTACCAACAGATGAGTAGATGTAAAAATTGTGGTATTTATGCACACTGGAGTATTGCTGTGTTAAAAAGAAGGATATATTTGAATCATTATAGGAAAATGGATGCACATTTGAGACCATAATGTTAAATAAACCAAACACAGAAGTTTAAATACCGTATGCTTTCTCTGTGAGAAACCCATAGTATAAATAAAAATGTAAAGTAAGAGATAAATGATAAATGATGTTGAAAGCATCTACATTTTGTAGAAGCATGCAATTACTAGTTATAGTCAAATTCCTATTTCCCACTGTCAGCAATAGCAGCATCAGTGATAGTCAACTGTGATTTATTTTGTGTGAGGCTTTGCACTAATTCCTAGGAACACAGGAATGCAGGTTCTTTATTTATAAGAACTTAACTGCTTCAGTGGAGAAGAAGGACATGTGCCCTGAAGTAAATTCCAGTGTGAGAGGCCTAGACCAGGTTTTGGAAGGAACAGCACAGGTAACAGATGAAAGGGAGTGGTTCTAGTCTGGGAGTTGACATGGGCCTGGGTCTTGCCAAAGCTCCACAGAGAAAGTTCTCTTGACCCACACCACAAAAGTCTTTGTCATGTACCTTGACCGACTGTTCATCACGTTTGTGTTATTCCTTGTTCAGCTTCCATCCTTAGCCATAGTTGGTAAGCTGCTTAGGGTCAGGTCTGTATATGTATTGTTCAACTCTGAATCTTTGTTGCTGGTGCACTGGCAAGGTATAGGAAATGTACATTGATGGAACAAATAATGAATGCACAAATGATGAGGCAGGACTTGCATTTAATTCTAAAGGAGGGGCAGCCATTTGAGAGGAGATGAATGCATACAAGCTAATGTATGGAGTGGGAATACTCATGGAATCTGGAGAAATGGTAAGTGCACAAAATTAGTTTTTATGAAGAGGCTGATATAGGGAGTAGGATAGGTTGAGACTGGATGAGATAAACAGTGGGAAGATTGGGAAGACTTTGAATGTTGTTAATAAATTACTCTGTACCTTGGTTAAGATATAATTCCAACATATGTTTATCTGTAAAACAAGGATAGGAACAGATTATTCAGGAAATACAAATACAGATTTTTTAATTAAATAATGACACATGATGTTTATTGTATAATTTTGCATTAAGGAAGCAGTCTGCCAAGAATCTCAGATATGCTTACATTCATATAAACTTTTGTGTGCGTAACTCATCTCAGAGAGAGTTGTCTGAAAAGATGTTTCCCCCAAATAATAATAATAATCATGGCTCTTTCTCAGTGGTATATAATCTGGCGAATTTTTCTCTTCCTTTTTTTCAATTTAGCAAAAGTTTTGTAATGGCAAAGTGGACTGAATTCCACAGGAGACCAAAGGACTCTATTTTAAGGCACAAACAGAATTTATTAATTTAGACCAGTCACCGCACATCCCTGCCTGCCTTTGTTCCCACCTTATATACGTTTTTGGTTTCCCTGGTAACAGATTGGAATATTATAGCCCTGGCCACACATTGTTCTCCTTGTGCCATGTAACCAAATCAGGCTCTGGTCATGAGCCCAACCACAATGATATATACTTTCTGTACTTTGTTCTGTATGTCCCCATTTAGATAACTATACATTTCTTTTATGGTTACAATGTTTATCTAGTGCCAGGGAAGGGATGAAACAACTCAGGCAAGGTCATAGGTGGTTATTTGGGCCCAGGTGTTCTTTTTCTTTGGAGAAGCATTCCAAGGCAAAGTCAGGACTGCAAAATTAACTTCTTTACAACCCCTCTGTGATGCTTCTCAAGATACATTATGAGGTTTGCACTAAGACTAGAATTATTCTACCTTAAAATGGCATGCTAAGTGTCACCGTGCCCTACAGTTTGTTTCAGTAACCTAGGGGTGATTTGAAGAGGACAATATTGGTTGGAGTAGAGAAGAAACTGTAAATATTTCTGCTATTTCAGAAGCAGAAATTGAAGGACTTGGGGTCTTACTTAATGAAGACAGCAAAAGTAGAATTGTGAGTTATGTATGTCAGAGTTTTGGACCAGTTGGTGCTATTGACAGTAAAGTCAGGAGAGATGTGTACCCTGTAGTTTGGGACATTTTGACTTATTAATGCTAACCTCTTCAACGGTTATGGCCCAAACTAGTCATTAATAATGAACCACATCAGGCAAAAGCAAACACTAAGGTAAGCAGAGGCTAGTACCTACTTGTGATTTTTCTACCACAGAATTCCCCATTCTTTTTTATGAATACATGTTTGCAGTACATAATAATTACATTCATTGTGGAGTTCATACAGGTACATAACACATTTTAATTATTTTTTATCCCCTCCCTCTTTTTACTCCTGTATCTTGGTCTCCTTTCCTTTTGCAAAAAAGTACTACCTCCCTGTTTCCTATTATCTATCTTTTATTTTGCTCTTTGATCTAAATTCAGCATTCTTAAAAAATGGAACATATACTCAGTTCTCATCTTTCTTGAAGAGAATGGGCAGATATAGTTTGTTCTCTTAAAGACCAAGGAAGCAAAAGCTAGAAAATAGAGAAAATCACAGCTTCCTGAGCAAACGAGTGAGGGTCCATGTTTGCTGACAACTAAATTGCCCTGGGTATGAGCAGGTACAGTCACTGATGCACGTGTGCTCCAGTGTAACTGTTCTTTGGTTGTGGACTCTTGTTTAATTCAGATTAAAAAAAGCTCTGTTACTGAAAACTGTGCTAGCCTAGTTTTTAGGCTTAACTATAACATAGATGGGATGCCATGAAGGATAGCTAAAATAAGTAATACACTCACATAATTGAGATGAAAAGGAATATTCTGAGAATAATATTATGTTTAATAGTAAGTTTGGGAACTTCTGATTATGCTGGTCTTTCCACTTCTCTGATTACTAATTTTAGACTTTTCTTCCAGTTTGTTAGTCTTAAATTTGTCTGCTGCAACTATGTTAGAAAGCACCTATTTTCAGCTCTGTTGAAATTATATGGTAGTAAACCTATGTCTTTGTAGATTCTATAGACTTTGGCAGAGATAGATTTAAAGGATTTGTGTTTCCATGGTTTTCGGAAGTTAAGATCCTGCTGCCGTTTGAGCCATGTGCACCTTCCCATTCCTGTTTCAGAACTGTTGGAATAAAAATGGTATTTGTTTAATTCCTTTGAATACAAATGTTAGTTATTTCTGTTTTAAGAGTAGATTAACAAAGCAGATCATGGATAGCAATAAAAAGTAGAATAGTATTGCATTTTAATCTCAGATTGAATAAATCATGAATTCTTTAAACAAACACTTTTCTTCTAAAATAGCTTAAAGTAGACTGGCATGCTTGATAATTGGTCACCTATCTCATAATAGTTTGGTTCTTGACCTAAGCAGGTCTTTATCTATAAAGAAGAGTATTTATTCTCCATATTGCCCTGGCCCAACATGGAAAGATGAGTTACTTTTCTTGGACTTTGGAATCAGTAAGCTGAAATCTTTGAGCTATTCAATAAGTCCAGCCATAAGAAAATTTTCCAGAATTTTTTGTCCTGTAAATCTTGGTGTTCCCACATAGCTGTGTACACTGACCTTGGAAAACATGGTATCGGTCTTACTGAGTGCTTTCTTTGGTGTATATACCTTATCTGGAATCACTGTGTTTCTGTTATAAAACTAATGTAGGTTCTTCAAATTAATATTTGTGTTTAGTATTTAGATATTAGTATTTAGTATTTTTTAAGATCTCTAGCTTTTTGTTTACTGATCCCATCAAGGATATTTACAGGAAATGGCTTGAGGTTTCCTGAATACAGTACCATGTGATATTCAACTTGATTTAGAAGAAGACAGTTTAATGGCAACACTTTTCCTTTAGGTTTTCAAAGACAATAATCTTTCTGAGGCAATGTCAGGGAGATAGTGAAGGATCCAGTACATTTTAATATATGAAGGTGATGTGAAGAGGATGTTCTGAAATGTGACTGAGCTGAGACCTAAATACTTATTAGTTTCAAGTCAGCTAAGTTGAGACCCTTTTTATGCTCCAACCGTTTTATACTCAGTCTGGAATGAGCCAGTTAAATCCAGTAAGAAGTTATACTTGTTATTTAATAGAATTGGCTCAGTAGTACCCAGAAGAATCTACCAAAAAATGTTAGATTTTTGAGCAACTTTCTACAGTCTGGGTAAAGGAAAAAAATATATATATCATATATATGTTATATATATGATATTTCTACATTGCTAGTGTTGACCATACCTGTGACTTCTTTCCAACTGATACAAAGTTGGGATCACAATCATTTCAAAGATTCTTGATGTTTTCAAGAAATGGAGGACACACTTTTTTTTTTTTCTTCATGTAGTTTGCTCATCATTAGTTTCTTTATTTGCTTCTGTGCTTTTTGACATTGTTGCTTGGCTTTTCAGTAGCAAATTAACGTTTTCTAACACTGAGGCCTGAGGGAATTTCTCTCCTGGTCTTTATATGGTGGCTATCATGTGACATAGTGAATGATAGTCTTGACAAGGTGGGAAGACATGGTCAAATTAGCAGATACATTTGAGCCCAAAATTTGATAGTTGATTAGATGTGACTCAATTGCTCATCTTTTCTAAGGTGTGGAACCAGTCACTGCTGTCACTCTTAGAGGAAAAAGGATGCGTTCAGCCACTGATAGAATCCAGTGCCTGATGACTCCCGAGTAGCTGGGAGAGATTCTTACGATCACACAATGGTGGGTTAAAGTCTGATTTCCTAACTTTGGAAGTTAATCTTTTTTATGTTCTTTGAGTAAGTTGGAATGGGGGATCAACAGTACAGCCTTTGTCTTCTTCAAATTCAGGGGTATAATTTACCTTATTGTCCAGGACCCCCTACCAAAGCTGAGTCCGAAGCAGACCTCTTCCTCAGTTCAAAAGAGGCAATATTGGTTTCTCAGCTTACAGTCAGGAGCAGTCTTGCAGTGAAGGTGCCCTCACAGCTCTGAGTCAGTGGGCTTCAAGGTGCTCCTGGCGGGTGAGCAGTCAGGAGCAGCCCAAGAAAGCCCCTGGAGGAAGTATTGGCCAACAAGAAGCTGCAGCCAGAGCAGGAAGAACCAACAGAAAATGAGTTTTATTTACATCTAGTTCTGTTTTCACTGCCCTTAGGCAGGAACATCAGAGGGGTCCTGTTAAGAATCACTCTTTACAAGGAATATATCCTCCAGTATGGTATTGTTTCCTCTTTTTACGTACTCAGAGAGCCTTGCCTAGCTTCTGGTGTGTGGGCTTTAACACAGTTTAATTTCAGCAGTGTGGGACTTGGGGCACAAAGTCAAGACCCCATTCTTTCCTGACTCAGAATAGAAGCCAGCTTCTTATGGCTGCTATTGTTTTGATTAATGCTGGAAACTCGCAGATTATCCTAGCAACAAGCCAGTTGCCGCTTCTGAGGTGGCCCTGCCAGTGGTCTAGGTCAAAAAGATTCTTCCAGGAACCTTTCTTCCCGTTTTCCTTTTTCCTGATTCTTTCCTGCTGCTTGAGACCAGCGCACATGCTCACAGGTGCACTCACAGCAAGGCAAACATCCTTCCTTGTCCTGGCCCGAGATGTCTCCTACTCAGCACAAGTCTGCAATTTGCTAGTACTGCCTCACCTGTGTCCTCACTGCCTGTGTGTCCCGGGCAGGTGAGGATGCTGAGTCTCATAAGATGAAACCCAATACCAGGATTACAGAAAGCAAAATTCCCTTCTGTAATTTTTTTGTATTGAAAATCCTTTCATCCTCACTTGTGACTATTGAACATGCCCTCTACCCTGTGTAATCTGGCAAATATTTACTCTTAAATAACATTCTTTGTTCAAGACATATGCCCAGGATTCATTGTGATTTATTAGTTTCTCCATTTCATAAACTGTAATTTGTTCCAGATGGTCCATTTTTCTAGTTAAGCTACTGATTTTATACTTTTTCCCTGTAAATTCCTTGTAATTGGCCTATTTGGAGAACATCTATGAAGTTTGGAGAACACTGATAAAGAATATTGAGAAATATTAAGCTCCCTATTCTGTTGGGTTGATACCTAATGTTAATTGTGTCTCATAGTTTACTAAAATTTATTGCAGACATTAACTGGCCATCACAATAACTATGAGACAACTTTTTGCAACTTTTACATTAGAAAACTAGGAGAATTGTCTAGAAAAGTAGAAGGATTTTCCTGAGGCTAAGGTTGAGGACTTAGATTCAAATGCCCAGAGTAACCTGTGCTTTTCGTGCCACCTCAAGCAACTTCTAGGCAGCTTTTGCTGCTGAGAAGAGACCTGGCCTTTTCTTTCTCCCTTTCACCCCACACCCAGAGTCGGGCCCCCACCCAGTGAGAACAGCAAGGAGGCACATCTGAATCTCTGCCTGTTCTGAACTAGGTTGCTCTTGACCGTCAGGGAATGCTTTATGTCCAGTCTGAGGAATCAGAAGGGTAATATCCCAACTCGATTCTCTGATATCACATCCTAGTGGCCACAGGGAAATGTGCAGCAGTCACAGAGATGTGACAGGAACTACACATGTAAATCAGCTTTGCAAATCATAAAACAATAGTGAAGATGATGATGAGGCATACTTGATTCATGAAGTTGTTGTAAATACTTAATTCATAACTTGTTTCTTAAAGCTATTACCTGGGCACTGTAGTAGATACATGCAACCCTAGTCATCTGTGAGGTGGAGGCAGGAATATAGCAAGTCACAGCTCAGCCTGGACAACTTAGTGACTTAGTGCAAGACCCTGTCTCAAAATAAGAAATAAAAAAGGACTTGGAATATACCCCAAGACGAAGGCCCTGTGTTCAACCCCCAATACCATCACTCCTCCTCCCCTGCGAAAAGGAGGAGTTAGATTAGGTGATTTTGAAGGTCTTTTCAGATTCAATCAGTTGAATTTAGATGAATGTATTGAATATTGTTATGGTTTGTGTCTGCATGTCCCTCAAAGCCTCACTCAGTCATGGGGCAGCTTCTAGAGTTTATGACTGACTCACGGTCCAAAGCTGGGAATATGAGCGTGAGTGCTACAGCCGCCCTCGGGTGGGTAGTCCGCATCCAGTGTAAGAGTGGGAAAGAGGCTGCTTGCTGCCGCTCCTCCCCTTGTGCTCTTGTTGCTTTTGCTGTCTTCCACTAACATGAACTGTTGCCCTCTGCCCTGTGCCACTCTGCCTTGGAGGCAGCCTAGTATGAACTGAAACCTCCACAGACTGTGAGCTAAATAAACCTTTCCTTCCTTCATTTTGGGCATCAGGTATTTTGTCCCAGCAAGGAGAGAAAAATAACAAGACAAATATTTACAATGCTATTTGGTATAAATAAGGACACTGTTCTCGTCTTCAAAGAACATGTAATCAAGGGAATGGAGACAATTATAAAGAAATTACCATTGTATGATATGTCTTTTGACCAGGCACTAACATTCTGATTTTATCATTGTCAAACTCATCTCCTTTCAGTCTCATTAACTTGAAAATTTATTTTCCTCTAAAAGAGGAGCATTTACCAAATTACCAGAAAAGTACTCTTCACAGTAGAGAATAGAGTTTGCTTGATTTGTAGGAGAACATTGGTAGTGATTGGTAACAGATATGTGGCTGAGACACCATATAAAATTCCAAATAAACTTTTTAAAGTCAAAATAACCACTTGGAATTTCTATAATGACAGCTTTTGAAAAACCGTTGGCCTAACATTTTTATGGAAATCTTTTTTTGGTAAATATTCCTACAAAGGGTTTTCTCCTTGAAAGAAACTTAATGAAGAAAAGAATGAATTAGTAGGAGCCTATAGATTTGGTGTGGAGATTTGGCTTTTTTCTTCTTTTAATAATCTAGAACTTTTGTTGCTGAAATTAGTTCTTGAGTTTTCTTGAGTAAGTTATAGGGATGCTTGAATATTTAATAATTTATCAAAGTAGAGTTGGTGACCAGGACTTCCCCATTCTCTGTTCAGACAATGACTCTTATAAAACAGAAAAACAACCTAGATGTCCAGAAGGTCAGTAAACTCAAACATGAGTTACATGTTAGGTTTATCCTTCTTGCATTCCTTCTAGAATGGATTCCTGATATCCTGGAAGTTTTATTATGAGCTGTCCCCAAAGATCTGTATAATCCTTCACGCTGTCATTTTTAAAATCATGGCTTCAAATCATGGCTTTCTGAAGATGGGAAGCATTACCTTCTCAGGTGTTCCCAGGAGGTTAAAATCATGGCTGTGGGGGGATTCTAGAGACCTCAGACAAAGACTTCATCCCAGAGGTTCACAGGGAGGCTGGAAACTCTCCGAAGCCATGGGCCCTGATGCTGTAGGAGGTCACTCTGTCCCCAGAGGTAAAACTTTTCTGGATTGCTGGTGTGAGTCCTATTATTTTATGCACATAAACTCTTTGTCTCAGTTTTGGACATTAACACCATAAAAAGTGTCGGTGAGCAGCAGTTACTGTTAGATAATAATCCCTTTCTTTTCTTATCCTCTGAAATGAATTCAGATTTCTAGTATAAGGAGTCTATGAGAGGATTCCAGTCGAAACGGATACCTGATTGATTTAGATAAGGAGAAAGTGACTTGTTTTAAAAACTACCTTGTAACTCATGTCTGTCTGTCATAGTAGATGTCTCATCATCATGTAGTCTATTTCTCCTCTTTAAAAGAAAATTCGACTTAAAAGGGCCTGTCGTCCATTCAAATCTGAGTCTGCGCTGCAAGGAAAGTTCTCACTTTTACATGTACATGTTTATTTATTCATGTTTGTAGATTTTTTTTCATAGCTGAGGAAAAACAAATCATCTTTTTATTTTCCTTTTTTTTTTTTTTTTTTTGCCTGGTTTGGTATTGTTTTCACTTATACATTTTGTATTTGGAGAGACACTAAATTAGAGTATCAATGCCGAGGCCAAAAACTATTATGGTTCCCTGTTTTAAAAATTAATTCCAGCTTGTGTTAGAAGTTTTACATAGATATCTACCATCTTTTGTCTAATTTTATTGTGCAAGATCACTTAGAAGATAATAAAAAAAGTTATTTTGTAACCATGAAAAGCTTCATTGTCTCAAGGATGTTGATTAACTTCACCCCAGTCTGGGTTCCCCTGCAAGAAACTCTTCCACAAAAAAGTCCACACAGCACCTGGCACTAGTGGGTGCACAGCTGCATTTGCTGAGTAGATTCAATAAACATATTTTTTTCTTAGAGTAAATCAATCTAAGAACTATACTTTATTGTCTTCCAAGAAGTCATAGTTCTTTCATTGAATAATAAGAAAGCATAATTAAAATTAAAAATTAAATAAATAAAATTTAAAAATTTTGCAGAAATGAATTTCCTAGCTCCAGAGAGCTCCGTTGAGCCCACATGAGCAGTAGACGAGTATGTTTGCTGCCCAGCTGGGCCTACATTTGAATCTGGCTGCATGTTATGAGCTGTCTCTGAAACCATTCAGAACCCCTATTTCATCATGGCCAAAGTGGGTCTCTCAGGCCCACCACATAGCTTGGCTGTGGAGACTCTGAGGGGAGTCATGCTCTACCCCACCCATTGCAGGTGCCACTGGGAAGTGTTCAAGCTTTAAGGCATGTGTGGTGGTGGGTGTGGGATGTTAACTTGATTGGCTTTGGGATTTGATGGGGCACACTTGTGGTTGTGTTTAGGTAGGTCATAGAGGTATGGCCTTGGATAGTACATCTAGTCCCTGGCCTCTTCCTCTCTTTGCTGTTACCCTACTCTGCTTCCTAGCTGCAGTGAACCTGGCAGCTTCGCTGAACCACATCCTTCCACCGCTAGTTCCTGCCTTAGAGGTCAGCTTACTATGGACGAAATCCCCAGACCGTGAGCCCCCTTTACATCATGGTTATTGAGTACTGTGTCTCAGTGAAAGGAAAGCTGACTAATAAAGCACATTATTGATTAGTCACTTCTGAAGATAAAAAGCAAAGCTACCACATTAAATAAAGACATCCTGATAGGCATGTAGGGGACCCCTAAGAAACAAAGTGCAAGCTGTTCTCCTTGAACTGACTAGGTGAGACTCCTCATAGCAACAGGAAACCAAATGCTGCCTCTCAGGATTTTCCAGATGATATTTAATTCTGCTCTATGAACAAATGTTATTCAGCACTTCTATGTCTTAAGCCTTGTATCAATGATCTGGGGACACAGGAGCAGATGAGGCAAAACACAGTCTCTGCCTTCACAGAATTTAGAACTGATAAAGATATAACTCTAAATGGGATGGATATCATAGAAGGGAGCATAAGGGGTGTTTTGAGAGAATAAAATATGTGTATCATACTCATACTGTGGTAAGTAATATCTATTTTATATGAAAAATCAGTCATGGAGAAATAGTGACATTATTGGGAGCATGCAAACTAGGGATAAAAGGCAAAAGGTAATGTGGCTATTATCTTCAGAGTATATTTTCTCTTTGTTTTTATAAATAATGTGTTGGTTGGAAGTTTAATGAGGGAATAATAAAAATAATGCTAACATTTATTGTGTGTTTGCTATGCTGCAGGCACAATGACAAACACATTTCATGTTGCATTCCATTTAATCTTTGTGGCAAATTTCCCTCCTTCACGGAGGAGAATATTGAGCCTTGAAGAGGTCAAGGGACTCTCTTAGAATCAAACCACTATGTCCTAGATTTGGTTTAATCATTTATGTTGAGGTTGATCTCTAAATTTTCTATGCTTTTTATAGTTTTTAAAAAATGTTTGAAGCTTATGGTTACTACAGGGTTTACATGTACTCTGATGATTATAGGGCCAGTCAGGCAACATAGAGGCAAATGGAATGCTTCAAGGAATGATGTGCAGAACGGAGTACTTTAAATATAGAGTTATTTTAGATAAGCAAACGAATTAGGGCCCTTTATCCCCAAGGTGAATTAATGTGAAAAAAACTTACAAATGAACTCTTCCCACCAACATACTACCGTGGTCAGTAGGTAGTAGGTCATTTGTCTAAGTGGGTAGGTAGGAAGGTAGGGTTGTGTGCACATGTGCATGCTTGCATGTGCACACTTGTGTGTGTGTGTGTGTGTATTCATGTGTGCATAGCTGTCTTTGTTTAAGGATGTAACATGGTATGGAGAGAAATATTTTTTGTTATAGGTGTGGACAGACCTGTTTGAATCTTGACCTTGATTTTGGCCATGTTGCCTAACCTGTCTGAATCTTTTTTTTTTTCTTCAATCAAAAATAATAATTATGGGGTTGTTGAAAAATTCAAGAATAATATATATCCAGTCTTAAGACTGTGCCTGGCACAGGGGGAGCCATAGTCAGTAGCTGTTTTTATTTTACTAATGCATTTGATTTTCTTCTTACCCTGTTCCTTGCAGGCAACTGATAATTCACATGTATGTCATGACTTAGCACAGACCTTTGCCAATCTAGTTATGCACAGCTTTTAAATTCTTTTATGTAATGATCACCATCCAAAATTTTGAGATGAATGAAATGAAGCCTGTTCTCCACAGCCTCTCTCCTTGGTTATAGTGAAAGTAAGTTTAGTCAAATGTTGTCACACGTGAAACCATTTATTAAATAAACTTGTATGAGCACACAACAATCCATATAGCCCACACTATAGGCTGGGTAAACGCCCAGCTGTCTTTTAGGTACTAGGCCACCACCTTCATACAACAGTTTACTTGAGTCAGATTGGATAATAAATCAGGACAAGATGCCTATTCCCAAGGTGGGCACCAGGCAGCTAGAAATCTGCTTCCCCGAAAGCAAGATCATTTAGGCTCAAATCTTGGACCCCACCCTGTCACTGTCTGGCCAGATTTGTTCGCCCTGTTCATGCAAAGGCTGTGAGTGTAACGGTCATCAGCCAATCCATGTATTGTGAATACTATTAATTTTGCCATTAAACCTATTTCTAATGTCCATGATGCTGATCATCAAACTTCTGATCTCACCAATAAAACCCACTTCTCAGTTCACTATGGTCAAAGTCTCCAATGTCACCTGAGATACCAGTAGCATAAGGCAAGTGTTTGTGGCTGACCTCCTGTCCTGGGGGCTTTGTTTCTGATGAGAAGCACAGCTGGTTAAAGGTGAATTCACTGACTGTAGATCAGTGACTTCAAAGAAGGGTGATTTTGCCCGAGGCAACACCTGGCAATGTCTGGCCATGTTTTTTGGTTGTCACATTAATGGTGGAAGGGGACTGGGACATCTAGTATGTAGAGTCCAGGGATGCTGCTGAGCTTCCTGCAGTACCTGGGCGAGTTGCACGACGGGGCTATTTAGCTCCAAATGTCATTAGTCAAGAGGTCAGAAAAACCAACTTTAAAATGTAGTTTACACTCACATGCTCACATCACATTGACTTCCTGTGGGATGTATTTTAAGGGTAAATGATATATTTCATAACATTCACCACATAAACTAGTAGTAAAGATGAGATTGACTGTTGTAGTGCAATCCATGTAGAAGATTTGAATGGACAGCCTATGTTTATAACCAACAGTAAACCTGATCAATAATAAAGCCCCATACCCTTTGCAAACGTATAGCCTCAGTTTTGTTTGCCTGGAATGTAGGGATAGATATCCCTTTCCCAAGCAGCACACCTGTGGACCACCTTCTTTATGGATAATCTAATGCTACTGAGTCATCATAAATTTTAATTTACTTCAGCACAGCAAACAGGCGTAGAATGACTGTGAGAGACAGACTATGAGTACAACAAGTAATAAAATCACCTCTGGCCTGGAGGGGTTTACAGTACCATAGAAATCAGGCCCAGCATATTCTGAGCAAGCTTCTTCTAGTTCTCAGGTTCCACAAACCTGTGACTGCAGAAATGCCACAGTTTAGCCCAGTTTACTCCTGAAGCCAGGCCTCTCAGGCTTTGCATTGGGTAGGATTTCCATGTGGTCTCCCCATGCAGGCCCCATCTCTTGCCGGAATGCCACTGCATAGTGGGCTACAAATGCACTTATCTAGAGAAGCAAAAATAAAATCTACAAGTGTTCACGAGGAATCTAGTAGGCACTTAGTTAAGCTTCTAGACTCCTCAAATTGACACAATGTATCAACCCAAACAATCCACCCCTTGTCAACTTGACAGCCAGACACATTTCTTTAAACCAGTTTTCAGATACAAAGACATTATTCTGTCTTACAACTTGAACATTATAGCACAGGTTTATCAATCCTTAACAACCAGTATTAATTCTATCAACATTACATTACATTAGAGTCATAACATTGTGTCTTTGGCCCCTCAAAGACTCATGCATATCCTTTTATGCAAAGGCATTTAGTCCATTTCTAAGAGTTGCCAAAGTCCTGACAGTTTCAGTATTGCTGAAAAGTCCAAGTCCCAAGTCTCCTCTGAAATGTAAGGCAGACTCTTAGCTGCAAGCCCCTGTATAAATGAAAAGTTAAACAGTCTCAACATCTAATGACTCAAAATAAACATTTTTATTTTAAAAGCTGCAAAGGAGAATACAAAGGAATGGGACCAAAGCAAGTCCAGACTCCAGCTGGGCAAGCATTAAGTCCTGTAGTTTTATGTCCAGTATGTGAGGCGATCTGTGGAACACTGTGAGTTCTGAAGGCCTTGTATGACTCTTCCCTCATGGCACTTCTGGTGATTATAGTTCCCATGGCTTTTCTCTTAGGCCTTTTTTGCTCTCTCCTTGTACCTTCTTTTTAGAAGATCTATGTTTTGACTTTCCTGAACTTATGGGGTCTCCACTGCACTTTAGGCTTTTTACTCACAGCTTTATACATTGCCCTCTCAGGGGCACACTGCCTGGCCTCCGAGAGCTTTTTTTGAAATCTGTGTGGAAGCCCTTTTAACCTTAGAACTCTTGCATTTTTTATGCATCCCAAACCAGTGCCACATGGATGATGCCAAGGTCTGCTGCCACCAGGAGCAGTAGCCAGGTTTCCCTCCTCTTGGCTTTAGGGTTTGAGTGCCTGGATCACTGGGCACTCTGAATCCAATTCTGAGGCACAAATTCTTAATGTTACCAACATTTGGAAACCTAGTGCTGCCACTGGTGCCATTTTGGGACATGATACTCTGTGGCTTTTGTTCCCAAAGCAAAGTCTTTTACTTTTGCAGTTTTGAGGCTGCAAAGGGTGGAGACTTCATGCTTTTGGTGATGTCCTCAGGCCATCTTTTTTATTTTTCTATTTCTTTTCAGCAATGGGGATCTCCTCAGCTATATCTTTGCAGTCTATAGCTTTACTGGAGCTTTTTTTTTTTTGGCCAAACTCAAATTTTAAATCATCTTGCTGGACTCTTTGCTCTTAATTTTTAACATAAATCAGGCTAAAAGCCGCTAACAATAGCCGTACTACCGTCTCAACATTTAACTTCTCTGAAATTTTTTTGGCCAAATTAATCAGTCTACCACCCTTAATCTCAATCTCAGGAAAAGTCTCTGGACAAGAGTAAAATGCAGACAAATGTTCTGCCATGCCATAACACACATCATCTGGAGTCCAGCTCCCAATGTAGTCCTTTTTCCAGCACACACCTCTCAAACTTGGTCTTTACCCACAGGATATTTCTCAGCATTCTGGTCTTTTGAGCTCTGACAAGAATCTCCCATACAGAACAGCCAAAGGCATACCAGTGCTTTTCTTTCAGCTGACATATACGAACCATTTTAAACCCTTTCCACAAGCCATTTTCAAAGGCTTTTGAACCACATGGCCAGGTATAGTCACATCAACAACCCCACTCTTGGTACCAAATTCTGTCTTGGTTACTGTTCTCTTGTGGTTGAGATAAAATATCTAACACTCAATATTAAAAAAGAAAAGGTTTATTTAGCTCATAATTTCTGGAGGTTACAATCCATAATCAGCTGGCTCCAAGGCAGGGTGACATGACACAGGTGCAGCGGTTCAAGGTGACAATAGCAAAGCAACAAGAGCACAAGTGGGAAAAGCAAGCCTCTTTCCCTCCCTTTATTGTATGTTGGCTGGCTACCCATGCCCACACCATCTCCATGCCCCACTCTTCAACAAGCTGAGGATATTTACAAAGGAAAGACCCTGGTCCCCTGGTAAATCACTTAGTTAAATTTCTAAACTTCTCAAATTGACACAATGACCAACATCCTGGAGTGGTAAGGGCATGTCCTTTTCACTCCATGGTGTAGAACTGCTGAGTTACATAGTTAAGTTTCAAGACTCCTCAAGTTGACACAATGTATCGACCATAACAAAGAGCTAGATGCTTTAAAAGGAAGATTGAGAGAAAAAAGCCCTTTTAGCTTTATCGTGACAGTGTCACCACCAAGGAGATGACTAACAGTGTCACCACCACTATTGGGGTCTCCAGGCTCCAGGCTTTTTTACCGTCTTAGGTAGATCATCAACATGCGTGAATTTTTACTGTGTACTAATGTGTCTCAGCGCTCCCTGGCTTTGGTAAAAGAACACTGAGGACTCCCAGGCAGCTCCCCATCTGTCCATCATTTCCCTCCCTGGCACTCAGGGCCTGTGGGTGGCTGCATAGTTACTGACAGCTCTGCATGCAAGAACGTGGCCTGAAACAATCTGAACTTAGAAACCATACAGATTGGCCCCGTGGATGCTATTTTTGGAGAGTGGTAGTGGTGCCATTCTCCAGGACTTGTAAAACAAGCTCTGCCTCTGCTGACTGTAGACTCCAGACTGAATAAGATTCTGTTCAGTGAGTAACCATGGTCAAGAGAACATTCATTCTTCTTTTTACAACTTGATCCCATTAATTATTTCTTTTTAAATTTAGGTTTCATTTGGCTATAAGTAGATGATTTTATGGAAAGGCGTAAAATTTTGACAGCCAGGGGAAAAGGGTAAAAGTAGTAATCTGGCTTGAGATCAGTTGTATTTTTAGCTTTATATTTCCAAGCACTGGTGTTAGTTTCTTTTTAGCTGATTAAGTTACGTGTCTATTTGGTGAATAAATTTTGCAGAAATAGGAAAATTTGCCTCTGTGTCATTTGTGATTTATTCTCTCTCATTTAATATTTTTCTGAATCAATAGTATATATTTTAAAAGTCCTAACCAAAGTCTCTATCACAGACCTACCTTTTATGTTCTTCTAGGCAGAACCTTTAAAAAGAAAGAAGGGGCTCTACAGAGTATAGTGTAAAGAAATCTCAGGGATACTTTGTTTTGCTAAAGCCAGTTTTCTGTGAATTCTGAAGGCAGTTGACAAATACAGGATGGTGTCAGGGAAAATTCCAGGCTGGAAAAGCAATCTTTGTGCCTGAGAGATACAGTGGCCACACTGTGGTATCCCAGAACACCTTGTATATCAACCAGTGAGCCGGGCTCTTTATGAAGACAGCTTATGTGACTGAAGCTTTTTACTGAAAGGCTCCACTTTGCCTGTTATTTTATTTCCTACCCAGGGTGGTACTATGATAAAAAATGTATTCTAATCTCCAGTTTGGTTTAAAAATTTGAACTGAATTCATGTTAAAGGGAAAGTTTCGGTTTTCTCCTCCTTGGAGGTACAATAGAATGTAGTTTAGTCCGCTATCCTATTTATATAAATTAACACAGTAGCAAGAGTAGCTAAGAATTACATTCCTGCTATGCCTCTAAAATATAAACCCCAGGGTTCAGTTTCATCTGTTAAAAGTTCAGTATGTAGGAAGTAAGTGCACATCAGTAGTAAGTTAGTTATAAGCTCACTATAAGCACTTCTGATGTGCCTGCCTTTTCTCTTTTCCTTTTGATCCTTATTTCATTTTGCTTTTGGTAAACTGCAACTCTTTTGGACATAGATTTTATTTTTGAGCTGGAGTAAAAGTTTAGAGCTGGTAGAGTTTTTCTTTCTCCTTATAGAGAGGGGTTTGCCATGTTGGCATGTGCAGCAACTGAGGTCACAGATGACACCATCAAGAGGAAAGTGTCCCCTCTGTCCTGTAGCCTTCAAGTCTCTCCTAGACCAGCAGTGGATCTGTTTAACCTAAGGGCTGCCTCTGAGAAATAAATTCATTAGCATACAGAACAAAGTCATTGGAGCTCTCTGTAAGGCAGCTCTCCCTAAAGTGCCATGGTAACAGATACAGGAGGTAGGTCTATGGTACCCTTGTGACATTACTTGGGTTTCATCTGGATTGAGAGCCTGACACTGCCTGGGTCTTTGTGTCTGTTATGGTTGATACATTATGTCAACTTGGGGAGTCTAGAGGTTTAACTAAGTAACTCAGCAGTTGTGAATCTTGGGATAAAAAGGACATGCCCTTACCCTTGTGGGATGTTGTTTATTATGTTAATTTGGGAAGTTTAAAAGGTTAACTATGTGATTCAGCAGGAAGCCAGGGTGCTTATTTGTATTCATTCTAAACCTGTGCAAGAGGAAGGCGTACAGAGGGTGTGGGTGTAGAGACCCCCCCACCTCCCCAGGGCTGGTGGACTATAAAAAGAAATTGAGGAAGGACTGGCTGCGAGTTCTTCAGAGGAGCTCCAGTCTTTACCGTCAGCTTGGTTGTCTCCTGGCTTCCGGTGCAGAGTCTTCGGCTTCCGCCTGGAACTTCATCGTAGATTCATCAGCATTTCATCGTAGACTCAACAGCCCTTGATACGGACTTGGACGGACACTGCGGTGAGTTCCAGGCCCCAGGCCTGGGCTCCTCAATCTCCAGTGTGCAGACACCCTCTGCACACTTCCTCATCTAACCCTGTAGCTGACCATTGTAAGCCAAATAGGTAATTTGTTGTACATTTCTATATCTTGTGTTAAATCTCTTTCTCTAGTAAACCCTGACTGATACAGTGTCTAAGTTCATTAACTCATCTTGAATGTATGGGACACCCACTATTTACCTAATTTACCTGTTTACCTGGAAAATTGTGGGTATGTTGGAAGTTTTATCAGTTGCTCTTTGTACACTGAATTTTCTGGGCTTTTAAATACAAGTTTTATTTTCCTTCTGCCTTTTCATATTGTACTTTAGAAGAATTCAAATCACCAGGTTTTCTAGCATTTTCAGTAAGCTTTGCAAGAAATCAAACAGTGCCTACTTACCTGAGTAACAATCTTTTCATAGTACTTTTGGAGAACAAGTCATGTGGCAGTTATGTGTCTATGTGTGCATGTTTTAATAAAAGTGCAGGAGGTTTTGAACAAGGGAGTCTAATTATGAGGCTTTTATGTAGTTTTTAGTTACATATCTGTTACTAGATCTCATGGCTTTTTTTATTTGCAACTTGCTTTATCTGTAGTGTGATAGTTGTTGCATTGAGTGATGCTGGGTGTGGAGTCTTGGAACAGAGGAGTGAGGAGTGCCTCACCCTGGTTATGGTATGTCATAGTGTGTGCCTCAGGTACCTGACAACAGTCCCACCTTTTTAGTGTCATTGCTAATCTAGCAAAAAGCACAAATTACCTTTGGTAACTAATTTGAAACTAGTCCTAAACTCTGTGAGAATTATTATGAAATAGTGTGGGAAACTACTCAGACTACTTCAAAGCTCAGGGGTGTCTAAGGACCTAAGGACATGACCATGCTCGTCTAGTGCAAGTGCACAGTAGGCTACAGTTGTGTAACCATGACTTAGCATAGGTAAACATACATGTGCTAGTTACAGTACTATGTAAGAATGTAACTATGCAGTAACACCCTATATAAGAATTATACAATAAAAACACAGGCTGCTCTTGCACTGTGCTCTGCTCCATGCTGCCTGCTGATGGTGCTGATATTTGAACATGTGCATTTTTTAACCTGGGACCTCATCCTCGAAAATCTCCCTTGGGTCCCCTGAGCAGGCTGACAAATCATAACCGAAGCCAAATGAGTTATAAAGGAAATGATGTTCACTAGCAGCTAATTATAGCTCTGCCAGTCCTCTTACAGATCTGATTCATTCTGGAGTCACATGATTATCCCATTGTCTTGAATGTCATGAAGCCCTAGTTGCAAATATGGTATAGCCCTTAGTGTATTGTCTTAGTTGCTTTTCTTATTGCTGAAACAAAATACCCAATATTCAAAGTTAAAGGAGGAAGAGTTTATTTGGCTTTTAGTTTTTAGAGGTTTCAGTCCATAGTCCGCTGGCTCCAAGGCAGGGTGGCATGGCAGAAGGGTATCAGAGAAGAAATAGTCTACATAAGCAGACAGGCGAGAGAACATTAGCCATCCTTCTGCCCCTTATTTTATTGTTTATTTTTTTGTCTTTCTGAATGTCCCTTATATTTTATGCAGGCTACCCGCCCCGGGGTGTGTGTAGAACTCATACCCTTAGTCCTAGCCAGAACTATGCCAAACCATTCATTGGATAATTTAGTAATCACACATCTTAGATCCCAGCACCACACAGTCTAAATCCAGCCACCTTTGAAAAGCCCTCCCCTACTCCAGCCTTAAATATATTCTAATCCTCTTTCTGTTTTATAGATTAGCCTATTCCTGACAGTTCATGTGAATGGATCTGTATAGGATGTGGTCCTTTGTGATGAGGTTTCATTCATGTAGGATGCTTCTGGCACTCATCCATGCTATATACCATATATATCCATTCTTTTATGGCTGAATAATGTTCTACTACGTGGAGATGCCATATTCCTTGTATCCATTCATCGTGTGTTGAACATATGAGTTGTTCTGCTGTTTGGCTGTTATAAATAGTGTCCCTCAACATCTATGCTAGTTTCAACCTGCATTAACACCTGAAGACCCACGTGTTCACTGCAACAGGGACAGGGACGTGCTGGGAACTTACAGGAGCTGGGGCCCACTGGGGGTATTCAGGGCCCTGAGGATGTGCCTTCAAAAAGGATAATGGAACCCAGGCCCTTCTCTTCTTCTTTTGTTCTTGCTGGCCTTGAGGGGAATATTCTGACTGTGGCAAGTACCACTGCCATAATATGCACCACAGACTCCAAGCAATAGGCCAGCTGAGTCATGGGCTGGAATTTCCAGAGCTGTGAGTCAAACTAACCTTTTCTCTTATAAGATGATCATCTTGGGTGATTGTTACAGTAATAGAAAGCTAACTGACATAATTTAGGAAGTTTTTAAGTAAACATATGTTTTCATTTCTTTTGGCCACACACCTAAAATAGACTTGCTGTGGGGTTATGTTGTAAGTCTGTAGCTTTTTGAGGAACTGTAGACTATTTCCCAAAGTGACTGGTTCCATATTACATTCCTATCAGCAGTAATACATAAGGATTCCAGTTTCTCCACATACCTGTTTACACTTGTTATTATCTATTTTTTACCCTTGTCTAATTCTCATAATACTAGGAATTAGCCAAAGAAAAAGTCAGCAAACAGTAAACTGAAGGCCACTTACTGTGTGACATCTAGGGCCAATAGGTGGAAGGTATCCTTCAACATCACACGTCAAAGCAGATCTAAATGTGTCTGAGTCAGATACTTGTGGCTGTGTTGGGTGTCAGTGGGGAAGCAAGGGAAAGTAAATTTAACATGGACATAAAGTTCCTTGATGCCAGAGTGGAACTACTAGCACTGTCTCTGGTTCCCTGGCTGCACACTGCCTCTTCCCCAGGGAGCTATGAACTCATCCCTTCCTAGTAGCAACTCTGTTCCATAACTTGCTCATCCATACCCACCTTTGAGTAAAACAGACCTGTCCTAGCTTGTATAGGTATCAGAGGCAGCAAAGCTGAGACCTCAATGGCTCCAAGATCTGTCAGGGAGCTTCCGGTAGAATTTATTTACAGATTGCCTGGAATGAGGCTGAAGTGCAAACGAAATCAACGCAGCCAGTGCTTTGTGTGCCATTTCTGGGGTCAGACTGAGTGAGGATGAATCTTGGCCCTGCTGTTTGCTGTTTGACCCTTTACTTTTTTAAATGAGTACAATAATAGTATCACAGGATTCTTTTAAAAATTAAATGGGATAATTGTGGGAGATAAGAGAAGTGAGGCCTAATTGGCTTCCTCTGTTAGCACAAAGGAAAAGTGAATACAGCTAAGATTAAGTTGTTTACCTGAGCATGTGCTAATGGATATAAGACAAGTGAATCTTGTGTTACTTTAATTGTTTGTACTAGCCTTTGAGTGAATAAAAGCAGGACTCTGGCTAAGGGCTCCTCCTGAGGAAAGAGCCCCTTGCCTGCCAATATAGTAAACTAAACTCTGTGTCTTTCATCCTTGTTTAACCCCTAGGTCGAGTCAGGGAACAAAGCTGCAGGAGTAGGCTAGATCCCCCACGGATAATCCCTATAAAGAATTTAGAACACAGTGCCTGGTGCCCAGAAAGCTCTAGATAATTGTTGACAGTTATTATAGAGTGTCATCTTGATCAGAACACTGAAATCAGTAATTTGAGATTTACAAAAAAAATCATCATCCTTTTTTTATTTTAAAGAGAAAAAAATAATAAAAGATATAAAATTTCAAAAACCAAGATAATGGGAATTCAACAATGGTTGTTTTATTGCATTTTGTTGTCTTCAAAGTAGTTGTTTAGATTACCAGATATAAGCATGTGAAATTGGTCAAAAAAATTAACCATTTCCTTTCAATAAATCAATAGAGATTAGTAGTATAATTATCTTAGCTATCTTGTATGTGTATTATTCCCCTTGTTTCTTTCTTTTGTCCTTCCCCTCATCTTGTTTCTTCTTGCTTTTTCTTTTTGAGCAGTTTCTTTTCCTTTCACAATATTTATTGTACCTTTCGGATTTCATTTACTCTTTCAGGTTCTTACATTAGGGATGTTTACACATGTGGGTTTGCACATGTGGGTCTGATTTATTTCACTTATGAGTATGGTCTCTAGTTGCATCCATTTATCTATGAAAGCCTCAAATTTATGTTTCTTTATAGCTGAGTAATACTCCATTGTATAAAAATACCACATCTTTTTTATCCATTCCTCAGTTAATTGGCATATGGATTGTTTCCAAGATAAAGAATTAAAGTAGCTTTACTAAAGGAGCAGAGCAAGAAAATAATGGATGTAAAAACAAAACCTCGTTTTTTTGCTATATATAACATGATAAAATTCTCTTTCAGAGAAAAATCTTACCGTATTAACTTCCCACCCTTACAAATTCTGCACTAATTTCCTTTATTTCGTGACTTTGGGCAGAAACCAACCAGCTCAACCTCATGTTAAAAGCCTTGACAGTGGAAAAACTTGAAGTACGTATGATGGATGTAATTCATGACTAGTGATTTTCCATAGTATCTTGGATGATTTAGATAAAAATTGTTGGCTTAATTTCGGGGCCCCCTGTACACATTGTGTGTCTATACAGAAGAAAGGGCACTTGGTGGGAAATCAGAACATAGGTTGGAGTCCCAGCCCCACTCTGCCCTCCTTGCTGATCACTGCCACTGTGCTCTGGTGGCTGCAAGTTTCAGGAATTGAGGGCAGAGGGGCCAACACTTCTTGTCCCAGAGAACTGTCTGTGGGCCACATGACAATTCAATGTGACAGCCCAGCGCATAGCACCAGCTCCCAGTCAAGACTCAGCTGGGGATGCTAAACTCCAGCGTGGGGGGCCCCACGTGCTGCGCATGGGCTCTGGAGGCAGGGTGGACGGTGAGCTAAGGTGAAGAAATCGGAGGGGTCGATGTTCGTACATCCTGATTCATGTCTGCTGCAGTCCTGCTGCTGCTGCTTTCCTGTAACCAGTTTTACAGCCCTTCTTGGCAGCTGGACGTACCTGGGATTAATTTCACACTCGCTTTATGAGTTGAGCATTTTCCTGGGCCTCTGCCTCCTTCCTTTGGCATCACTGATACAGTGCTTGGACAGAGGTGTCCTTTGTGGCCTCCATTTTACTTGGAAATCTTCAGTTTGAGAAAGCAAAACAAAGACCATGCACACATTATGCTTGGACTTGTCAGCATTTATCGTTTGCTGTAGCCCCTCTCTGTGGCCTGCTGAGCCCCAGGGAACACATGGCCCCAGCCCTGAGTCCCGGAAACCACTCTCCCTGAATCTTGGTCCTACAGCTGGCAGCCTCACTGCTCAGTTCCAGATGAGTTTCAAGACATTCGGGGCTTTGGACACAAGATCTTAATCTTGATGGGCCTAGTGTTTTCAGCTCCTTTTACTACGTTAATTCTGCTCAATTTATTTGCTCATGCAGACCAAAGTAAACTTGGCTGTCATGTATAAAACTAAGTAGAGAACACTGAGATCTGTTTAGTTTTTCATGCTGGCCAGCAGGTCAGGGAGACTTTCCTTGGGGGTAATTTACATAAGGAATTGTTCGTCCCATTTCTTTCCAATTTCTGGGACCATTTGGGGATAGCAGGCTGCTTCCACAATGATACAGGGATACATCCAGAGGAACCACTGCTCCCAGATGCGTGGATTTTGGGCCTTGCTAAGGAAAGATCCCATGGCTTGGGCGCTGTCTCACTGAGAATTTACTCTTGCACCATAGCTGGGTTGAGCAAGTTGGCTGGGTCTATGAGCTGACGCCCAGTTATACTTAGTGAGAATCTCCCCTCATAGGAATGTGCAAAAAGGTTTCCCTTAAGTCCTAGCAAATGCCCCAGATATTTATTATGATACCATAGCCACTTAGGGTGCTGGCTGCATGAAGAAACCCACACTCAGAGCATTCATCGGCTCCCCAGTGCTGCCTCTCCCCCAGAACATCACTGCGCAGTCACCCAGATGCCCTTCATCATCTCATCAGTCCCTTCTCCAGCCAGAATGTCTCCCCTTCCCAATGCAGCTGCCACTTTTCTGCTCTGTTCGAGTTGTTTCCTTCCCTTTTAAAGGCCACTGTGCACGCTTTAAGATGCATCTCAGGCAGGTTCTCAGGGGTGCGCTGCTTGGTATTCAGCAGCAGGCTCTCTGATGGGTGAGTAGGAGGCCTGGATCTTGGCATTTGTTGATTTCCATGTTGTAAATACTTCCCGGTGGCCGATCTGAGCTGCCAGCGTGAGGTCTCTGAATGGTAAGAGCCCACCATTGCCAAGAATTTCCAACACACAGATACATTAGGCATGAATACAACCTCAGAGCTACATAATAGTAGGAAGTACAGAGTTCTGAGTAATTAATACCCTTTTTTAGTGTAACTTATTTAGTTTTAAGTTTAAAGGATCTAATCTTTAATAATGACTGTGGTTAACAACTGCCTCACACAGTTCCTGCAAACTGAACAATTGGTTCTTTCACCCAAGCTGGGAGAGGCGGACCCAGCCAGCCCCAGCAACCCACTGCGCTCCTTCCACCTTCTCCTTTCTGAAGCCACACATGCTCCGCCTGCAGTGGGGGCACAGCCATCCCTGAGCCTGCAGAGCACTCACCAGCTCACATAGGCTTTGGTGAGACACACTCAGTTCAAATCCTGTCCTCTCTACTCTTGGGCGTGTGCTCGGGCTGGCTGCTTGGTTTATGGATCCTCATGTAAGGTCCTTGGTACAAAGACATGGAGAAAGGATGACTAAGACAGAAAGCCTTCTCTTTCTTCAGCGGCCTCTCTTTTGGAACATCCAGTGGTGTGTTTCTATTTTCTAAAATCTTTCCAAGTAAGGACTACTTTAAAAATTTAAATTAATATCATGAATTTTACCAATACTCTTTTATATTGTCCATGTTGCTGTTAAATGCATGTGTAAGAGCTTGTAACTCTTGTAAAGGAAGGAATTCATCTGTGTACATGTCCATGTGCCATCATCCCATTGATTAAAATGCAGATAGGTTTAAACATAAAATTATTAGGAATTTCAGGACAGAGACAGAAGAGCATTAAGCTGCATGTGGAGGCCTTCTATGTATGCACAGTTGGTACACCTGGTTGTAGAACTGGATAGATCCCTCACATTAGCTGCTCCTCAGAGTCCTCATCTGTGGGGGGGGGGGTGCTGACTATGACACCTGGAGGATTGAGGGTTGAAGATACTCATCTAGCATGGCCCACAGCAGAATGGCTGGCATGCCATGTTCAATTAATTGGAGTCATTGTCCTTAAAAGGATGACCATGACGTTATTAAATTCTCCTGTAGCCGCTACAAGATCTTCCTTACAGGGTCACTATTTGCCTCCTTGTCCCATTTTCCTTTCTCTGGTATGATCTCTTAACAGGTAGAGATTAAATTTGTCACCTCCGAGTTCCCTACAGTGGTTCCCACCTGGCACTCAGTAGGTGTTTATGACCTTTGTCTCTGAGTGATTTGGATTTTTGACACTAAGCATCTGTGTCAGTATGACGGCCCCACTTGAGGCTTCACTGTTAACCTTCACAGGAAGAACAAGGGTATAGAGTTCGGCTTTGACAGGAGGCCGTTGTAATCATGGTGAGGTGGAGGGAAGCCTATGACTGCGGCTGTTTCAGTTTAAGGAAAGTGGCCATTCTCTGTCTCTTCAAGAGAACTTCTTGAATTAATGGAGAAGGGATGAGTTCCAAGCCCCATTTGAGTAAAAGAGGCCACAGGGATATTAACTGTGGCCCACAGCATCCTGTCTCTCTAACTTCTTTTACACTTCCCTTCTGTCCTACACAATTAGTACATTGTTAGAGTAATATTGCTCCCTGCTAACTGGTTGTTTAGATTTTCTTTCCAACGAATTATGAGAGCCTTGTGGGCTGTGTGATGTCAGTCTGCTTCTCTTGAACCCCAGTAGAAAGCACGGTCTAGGCACATGGTGAACGATGCACTTTTTGTGGTGCTGCTCCTGGGTCAAACCTCTGCCTCACTGGAGAGCTGACGGGGAACTGTGATTGCCTCATCACAGAGTCTTTGGAGACTGCAGCCCAGTGGCAGAATCCTGCTGACCAGCATTTTCAGGCCAGGGGCTTTGGTGCACTCTTTCCCAGAGCCGTCGGAGGACTGTCTGCTCACAGCCCTCTCCCCACAGGGAACTTGAGAGACCACACAGCTGTGGCCTTGACTGGTTTGAAAGATGAGTTGTTAACAAGCCCACTGGGCCAGTGTCAATGAGCCATGAAGTATCACCAACGGATTCTTCTGCACCAGACTCTGAATCCCATCTGAGCTCTGGTCCTCGAGCTGGCAGGGACTTACAGAAAAGTGCTCACTGCCTGGCCTTGGCTGTTCCTGTTCTGGGAACATCACACACACTGAGCCGCTGTGGCAGGCAGTTCATTACTTTTAATGAACACAAAATTCACCAAGACATTACAGTAAAACAAAGTAAAACACCAATGGGCAGCCATGGATGTTCCATCCAATTGTTGCTTTAGTTCTTTTTTTCCACAGGATTATTCAAAAGGATTAAAAAAAGTCAAAATCTGCTCACTCCTGCCAATTTTTATCCTAAGCAGATTTGGCAGTGTAAAGCTAACACACTTTCAGGTCCCTATGGGCCAGTGCCTGACATTTATGTTAAAAATGACATTACTCAATTGGCCAAATGTTTAAACATTATCTGCCTTTTAGGTATAATAAAGAAATATCAGATGCCTCAATACCATGTGACATGTAAAGACTAATATCAAAGGAAGACAAATATTGTCTGAAAAAGGTGTAAATAACTTATTATTTTGAACTTCAAGGCAAATGCAGCCTTTTTATTTTAAAGAGAATGAAATGATAAAAACAAAGACAAAACAACACAAAAACACTTAATGCTCTTGCTTTGTTTTACGTCTGTGATGGTGATATGTTGCTATTGTTCTTTTTTACTTTTTTACCATTTTTAAAATTAAAAAATGCAAAAACGGTACAAAGATATAAAATTTCAAAACAAGATGATAGGAATGAACAGTGGTTGTTTTATTACATAGTGTTATCTTCAGCAAAATTGCTCAGATTACCAGATATAAGAATGCAAGATGGATCCAACTGTTAAAGAGAACAAAAAATAATAAAAAACATTAGAAATGATACAGAGCTTCACTAAACAAGATGGTAGGAATTCAGCAATGGTTTTTATAGTGCATATTATTGTCTTCAAATTAGTTGTTCAGAATACCAGATATAAGCAAAATGCATTCATTTTTATGAGAATGTCTAATTGATCATTCTCCATGGCTGGTAATAAAGACTGTTACAACTTTATGAGCAGTTACTTACATTGTCATGGACTTAAGGTGACTAGATTATGCAGCAGACACTGAACAATGTCCCCATTAAGCTGATTTCATGGATGTTTTCATCTCCATGGATTTGGAATTAGTTTGGAGATTTTTTTTAAAAGAAGGAAATAAGTAGATTAATGATAAGTCTTCTATTGCCCAACATCGCTTGTGTTGGTAGAAGACAGAGTTCAGCAAGTTGCTTTGAAGAAAAACAGGAGTATGCCAAATGTGACTTGTCGTGGGCTCAACAATGGTGACTTATCCCTCACTGCAGTTTGTCGTCTCTGCAGATAATCGCTCTGGCAGAAGCAGTTGAGGAAAACCAAGCCAATCTGTTCCAGGCGTTCGCCAGGCTGAAAAGTGCCACCCATCTGGTGATTCTGCTGATTGGGCTGTGGCAGAAGCTCAGTCCTGACCAGGTCGCTATCCTGGAAGCAGCATTTCTGCCGCTGCAAGAGGACACACAGGAGTTGGTAAGAACCCATAGGTCTGCCTTGGGAGCAGCTGGAGCTGTTGAAAAGATTGTGGTTTTGGAAAGACACCAGATAGCTGTCTGTGTTTTCTAGGGTATCACACAAATGCTGCATTCAACAGTACTGCTTTCCTTTTCTCTAAACCATAATGAAATGTCACATGAAGGCCTTTTTTTTTTTTACCAAAGCTGTCTTAAAAATAGGTACATAGTACATTTTTATATGGTATCTAGTCTGGTTTTTATGTGCTCTGCTGCCACTCAGCAGCCAGGGAAGCAGTTCTTTGACAGCAGGAGTGGTGGCAGCAAACCTTCAGATTAGTTAATCCCTTTCTGTTCCAGGAGAAGAAAACAGTTCAACCATTGTAATTTTCTCAGTGTTTTTATATTTAAGGGTCACTGCAAAGGTCAGGGAGAACTGAGATTGCCTTGCTAACAATGGTGGGGATGGTTCCTTACATTTATAGAGTGCTTTATAGTAGTTAAAAACTCTTTGCCCTTGACCCTAGAACAGGTGGTTTAGAATGAAAAGGAGAAAAATGATGGTAGTATTTGGATTTTTTCATTGGAAGATTATTTAAATAAAACTATCACAGATCCCTTGACTCATAGAGATGTATAGAACCATTGGGTGCCATCTGGGTTATTTTTTGTGTGCTTTGTTTACCAAGGAATAGTACACATCTTGGAAATTAGACACCCCTAAACTTAGATTTTTGCACTGGAGGAAATCATTTCAAGGGAAAAAATGTTTCAAATCTATTTTTAAAGCAAATGTGAGAACATGGTACTATAAAAGTAATACTAAAATACTTCTTGAGTGCTTAACAGGCCCTAACTTTATTGTTTCACAAGAATTATCTCATTTAATCTTAGGTAGTTAAGATAGTTACAGTTGATTTCTTCTCTATTTGTACATGAAAGAATTGTTGAGTGTAGGCTGTAGAGGCAGGATTCAGACCCAGGAATGTCTCCCAGCAAATCACGTGTTTTTAATCAGTGCAGCATATTTTAGTGAACAAAGTCATCAATGTAGATTGGAAAAGTGTGAGTTTTTTCAGCCAAATCAAATTTTCTACAGTGAGGTCAAAGGATTGTCAGATGATTAAAAAGAAAATACTGTTTTGTGACCTAAATAAAAAATAAATTAAAAAATACACATTGGAGAATATACATTTTTAATGGTAAATGATAAATTACTAGAAGATTGATAAAATACAATTATACTTTTGACCACTGAGAAACAAAACTTGGAGACACTTGGCTGCAAAAACAAAAGATACAGAATGCAATGATTAGAATTATATTGATAAAAGTGAATGATATGGGCCAGTGACATAGCTCAGTAGCACAGCACCTGCCTAGCAAGCGTGAGGTCCTGAGTTTGATTCCTGGCTCCCCACTACAAAAAAAATGAATGATATGAGGTAAGGCTTAGGAGCTGATCTCAGTTCCTGGTGCTGCCCCTGAGTAACAAAATCACCATGGTCCAGTGTTTTAGCTGTTCTGAATCTCTGCTTCTGTGGCTGTAAGACAGAAATAATAACAGGACCTACCCAATAAGCTGTTAGGAGCTTAATGAAAGAGGTGATGGAATGCTGAAGGTCACTGATGGTTATTGCTAATGTGGTCTGCACATCTGATCTGAACCATTTATAGCCCTCACTACAGCTATGCAGCTGAGCACCGACCTTTGCTTCCTTATTTGTCCATCTCCCTAACACACCCAAGGGCAAGAAGACCACTTTCATCTCCTCGGCACCTGTCACAAGGCTGAGCACGGACAGTCACTGTTTGTCGGTGGGTGAAAGAGAAAATGGTGCTTCTGACAAGGTGACCAGGCAGAAGAGACACAGGCTATTGTCTGCAGCCAGAGGAAGCAGGCAGGGCTAGACAGAAGCTGTAGAGCCTGGTGCACAAGATCACACAGATCTCTTGTGCAGAAAGTAGGAAAAAGTGGTGAAGTGTTATTAAAACAGGTACTATAGTGCCATATATATTCATATATTTGGTCTCATTTTCTGAGATTTCTGTTACTGGTAATCAACCATCATATAGAAATACTAACAATTGTTATGATTCATTAGAGCATGACTACATTCACATAAGTTTTACACTGGAACCATATATTATTATAATTTTCTATTTCATTATTAGTTGTTATTATTAATCTCTTACAGTTCCCATTTTATAAATTAAACTGTATCATAGGTGTATAAGTAAAGGAAGATACAATAAATCTAGGCTTCAGCACTACCTGAATTTTAGGCACCCACCGGGGGGGACATCTCCAGATAAGGCGGTGCTTCTGTATTAAAGGTAACCCTTTTTGCTTTCTGTAGTCTCTCTCTTTTGACTTGTCATGGTCTTTTTTTTATTTGCTATTTCATGTTCTTCTAAGTAAAGAAAAATTAAAAATTTAAATTGCTAGTATGAATTTTACCATTGACCTTTATAATGTGCAGGGCTACTTACAAATGCAAACATGAGACATTACACTAATGCAATGACACAGTTTATATTTTATAGCTTATACATGGAAATGTATTGTTTTCTTACAGAACTGTGATATTGCGGCTTAACTTTTAGTGTCACTTCTTCATGCCATCCTCTATTAGTCAGTTTTTCCATTGTTGGAACATAACCAACATCCACAATTAAAAGACTATAGGTTCAGTTTGGCTCATGGTTTTAGGGGATTCAGTCCATGGCAACCTGGCTCCAAGGCAGAAACATGGTGGAAGGGCACAATGGAGCAAAGATGCTTAATTCGTGGTGGCCAGAAACAGAGCAGAGGAACAGCACCAGAGAAAAAGGGGTGAAGGACTAGGTATGTTATCCAAGGTCACACCTTTGAGACCCACCCAGACATACCTAGAAGTGTGCTCCACCTATCCCCTGGGTGGCTCTAAATCCAACTAAGTTGACACAATCAAGCATGTCTGTCATAGAACCTATCTACCAATACTCCACCCCCAGGCTGCTGATGAGGAAAGAAATAAGGCCCTGTTTTTTTGCCATCTTTCCTTTCTCTCCTGTGTTACCATTTTCTTGTGAGTGACTAGAAAATACAGGGAAGAAACAGTAAAAATATAGTGGGGTTTGGTAGCCATCCATGTTATTTTGAATTCTTTTGTCTTCTTTTTTATTTAAATCATGATGTAGTTCAAGTGAAAACCTTTCTGGGCTGATAGTGTCCACTTCATTAGTCCAGACATCACATAACTTTTGAACTTGGGCGATTGTACTGCTCTTCCTACAGTCATAGAAGTGCTGAGTTTACCACAGTGCCTGAGGACGGGGCAGGTTGGGGAGTGGGAGATGCATGTTGCACACATTTCCCCTTCCATCTGCATGCTTCAGTGCCCCCTCACTTACAGAGCATCAATTCAAAGGTGAAATTACTAAGAATTTCAAGATGGTGACAAAACACTAAACAGGCAGGAGACCTTTCTGTCACAGGGACCTGTGTGGCTGTATAGCCCTGGGCCAGGGAGCTGTCCCTGAGGTAGGAAGAACTTCAGGAAGTAAAGATTCTAAGTGTAGGAACTGATTTCCAGGCAGACTGTGGTCTCTCCTACCCTAGAGATCATGAGGAGCAGCTTCCTGTGTCTGGAAGGTGTGAGGGGCCTCGACCTGGGGCAGGTGAGCACACGGGGCCTCCTCTCAGAGCGCTGTTCTCTGACCTCCCAAGACAGGCAGAGGGAAACTCTCAACTCTGCTGAATGTGCTGAGATTAGAAGGTGTGCATGTACATTATGTCTGTCGTAGTCAGTAAGACAAGACATCTGATAAAAACATAACTTGGAGAAGAATGAATGAGAAGACACTTTAATACTCCTCATTATGCTCTTCATCTTTAATTAGGTTGTAATGTTCATTTTGCTGTTGAGACAGCTTATATATCTTGAAGGGAAAAAAAGAATCCTTTTTCATTCTTTAAGACATACGCATACAGTATGTGTCTTTGACATGCTAGTTCACAGCCCCCCACCCATGCTTCAGCCCTCACAAATAAATGTTATGTGATGGGTATCCCACAGAGATGTGAAAATGGAATATGCAAACCCGAAATAACTTGGAAGGAGGGTGAGGCAGGGAAGAAAGGAGTCTCTTACCAGAATGTTGGAAATATATTCCATATTGAAGTTATTATACTACCACAAAAATCTGCATGTAATTCAGACAGTTTAGTTGAGGGTAGATGACAGAGTACATGTGCGGGCAGTGGGGGAACTTTAGACGTGTGGGCAGCGTTTCCAGAGGAGACTCTCAGCTCAGGCTCAGATGTTCCCACAGCACTGAGAGGGGAAAAAAATGCATGCAAGACACTTTATTTGCTGCATTTATAGTTTAAACAGCTCTGCATAATGATTGGTTGTTTTTTTTTTTTTTTTTATTTAGATGGCATCTGTCACCAGGCAGGCTAAATGCAACAGTAAACTCTGAAATATTTCTTCCCTAGTCATGTCAGATTCACAAAGCAGAAATATTTAGAATTTAATATTACAAAGAGTGGTAATGCTCCTTGTACCACATTATCAATATTTTATTAAAATAGCATTGCATTTGGGACAGAATCGTTTCCTTTGATCTGTCTCTTTAATAATGCTTTTCTGTTTTTTTTTTTTAATTTTTGGAAGGGTTTTTTTGCTATATTGGGGCAAGTAAATGATTGTTTTGCAGACCACTGTATGTAATTTTTTAAGGTGTTGAAACTTACATATGCCAGATGTGTTTTTGTAAGCATACCCACCCCCTTTCACTTTAGGGGAAACATGACGTGTTCTACCTGATACCTCTAGAAAGAGCTCCTAAATTCAGTACCACCAGTACATGTGATACTCTTTTAATCATGATTAGCATCATCAGATGATGGTGAACTTTTTCCCAAAATAGTATTTATCACAGTATATAAAGGGGCATTCTTACAGTTAGTGCATTTACTGAATGATGGTGCTGTGGAATCAACCTGCAGGCCTTCTGCATGCTAAGCACATATTGTATTGCTCAGCTACACCCCTAGGAATTAGTTCCCTACTTTCCATATTTCAGAGTATTTGCATCCCCAGCATGGAATTTAAACACTTCTGCTGACCAATTTAAACACTTCTGCTGACCTCTACCACGTGGTGTCAGTGAGGGCTGTTGCTGGCTGAGTCTGCGAGTATTTGTGAGTTAGAACACAGCTCCCTTCTATGTGCTGCACAGAAGCCAAAAGCTGTAAACCTCCTGTATCTCAGGACTGGCCTAATAACACAGGTCTTTCACCTAGTCTTTCCTTCCTCCAAGGGGTATTTGTTGAGCGCCTACTAACATTTCAGGCAGTGCTCTAGACTCACAGCACACCTCCATAAATAGTCTTAGATCCCATCCTCTGTAACCTGACTTCAACACTGCAGGCAAACATTCTAGTCCTGTGCTGTCCAATATGGTACGCACTTGACACGTGGAATTTAAATAAATAAAAGTGAAATAAAATGAGAATTAGAATTTCGCTGGCTGTAATTTCAGCCTTCCATAGCCACATGTGCTGAGCATTTACCGTGTCAGGCAGCACAGACACACAGCGTTTCCGTCTCTGTTGCGTAGCACGGTCCGCATCAAGAGGAGAGGGATTCATCACCGAGTTCACCTCGGCACAGCTTCACCTCTGGGAGCCGGCAGGCACTGGCACGAAGACCTTCTGTGGTGTTTGCGTCAGCAGTCCTTTTCTGGTATCCCAGAGGCCACGTGGTCATCTGTGCAAAGCCCCTCTGCAGACTTCTCTGGGGGTCTCCGCAGTGACACGGGGGGAAGCAAGAGGCTGGTGCAGGGTTCTTGCTGCTCTTTTGCTGTGTTCTATTGCATCCCCCAGTGTTCTCAAGGCTTGGCCTCTAGCCTGTGGTGCCATAGGTGGAGGAACCACTGGGAGGTAGGGCCTGCTGGGAGGAAGTAAGCTCACTGGGGGTGTGCCCAGGATATTGGGACCTGTCTGTTATCGCTTGCCTAGGTGTCCCTGAAAGCTTCATGCAGTGTTAGGTGGGACTTTTTCAGAGGTAGCTTATGCTAGTGTGATTGATTTTTAATAGAAAGCTGGGAGTAAGGGTATGAGTGCTATACCCAACCTAGGATGGGTAGCCTGCATATAACATAAGGGACAGAAAGAGCCTTGCCTGCTCGCTCGCTCTCTCCTCTCGCTTGTTACTTTTGCTGTCTTCCACAGCCGTGAACTGTTGCCCTCTGCCGTGCGTCACCCTGCCATGGAGCCAGCTGATAATGGACTGAAACCTGTACAAACTGTGAGCTAAATGAATCTTTCCACTCTTTAACTTTGAGGTACTGAGTAGTTTGTCTCAGCAATGGGAAAGGTAACTAAGACAGTATCCTTTTTATCCCAATACAAAATATTTTGTAGTGCTGAGGATTGAATCCAGGGCCACATCCATGCTAGTTGAGTGCTCACCACTGAGCTACATCCACGACTCCTTTTTTTTGAGACAGAGACTAGATAAATTACTCAGACTGACTCACACTTCAGTCTCCTGCATAGCTGGGATTACTGACTGCAATACCAACCCCAGCTCCCTGTCCCCTTCCCTCTTTCTCTTGCTTCCCAGTTGCTGTGACACAGGCAGCTTCTCAGGCATTGTCTCCACCACGGTACACTGCCTCACCAAGGCCCAAAGACAAAGGGCCAAACGACCATGGTCTGAAACCTGTGCAACCAAGGAGCTAAAGTAAACCTTTCCTTTTTACATTATGAATGTCTCAGGTATTCTGTCATAGTGATGGAAAGCTCACCAGTGCACCCTTTCTATGACCTTGGGAGACCTTGAACTCATCATAAATCTTTTCCCATTGAACCTGCACATGACCCCTGAATCTTTCAGAAAACACTGTTCCAGGCAGCCTCTTCATTTAAAGTTGGTATGTGTATGAATACTCTTCGCC
This sequence comes from Dinomys branickii, assembly GCA_004027595.1. Taxonomy (NCBI): domain Eukaryota; kingdom Metazoa; phylum Chordata; class Mammalia; order Rodentia; family Dinomyidae; genus Dinomys; species Dinomys branickii. The sequence continues at coordinate 74,805 of PVLD010003422.1, forward strand.
ATTGCAAATCTCTGTTCAGATCTGCTTCTTATCACAGTAAACAGCTTAGGTGATTAAGATTTTTGATTTATCAGATGGCAGTGGAGCAAGAAGGACTGTAGGAGTGGTACAGGTATCTCCAGGTGCACTGGGTTAGACTTCTGTCTGGTGTCCACTGTGATCTCTTGACTCCAGAGGAGTTGTCAGTGACAGAAGCAACAGCACCCTGTTTTGGGACCTGGTTGTATAAAATCTGGAGTTGAAAGGGATAGTGACACAGTGCATAGCAGTTTGCTTGACTTTTTCGTTTCTTTAAAAGTATATTCAATGTCTTTACTAGATATTATCTACTATTTGAAAAAAATAGTATCCTTGTGTTCTTAAGGGCCTAGTAGTTACATTCCCTTTTACTGAGCTTTAAAATTCCTTGGGAAAGTTAAGGTGGAAATTTACATTGCAGGGAAGGAAATATAGACCTTCATCCTTACTTTTTGATTGATTATTCCTTTTAAAAACAGATACGGAAAGAGAAACTTATTTTTAACCTGCCCAACATGGTTTATGTGAGAAAACAGATGTTTATAGTAGGAAATCCTGTTGTGTATAGGGACTTATCTGGGCTCAAATACAAGGTTTAGAGACATCTGTGTCACAGGTCAGATTTGATCTAAGGGCCATTGTGCCTGCTGTCTGGGCTGAGTGATGACCAAGATGCTGACCATTGCTGTTATTCATGACCTCTTCTTAAAAAGCAAACAGGAGAAGGAAGTCTGGTGTTAGTATAAAGTCAGCCTTCATGGCTGTTCAAGTATCATCATAATTCTAACTGTCTGTGGAATACAGTATAGAAAATAAATATATTGGAAATTCCCATGATCATAGCCAGTAAGATAAAAAGAATTAGTTTTATGTTTCTAAGGACACATACCTTGTACCATTGCTACCTACATTTAACCTAGTGTTCTTTAATTATATAATATTCTGCTTCACCAGAGTTAAATATAACACTCCTCAGCCTTTCTGATGACTTTCTTCGAAGCCTTATGTGCTTATAGGTGGAGCTTTTTAAAAGTAGCTGGATCTAGTGTATGTGAATATAGATCAAGGGTGTATGATTACTATATTAGTCACATGATTGATTTAGCATAATTCTGGGTATTGATTGTGGAAATGCCATGCTCAGTGTGGGTGCCACCAACCAATAGGATTGCAGCCTAAATGGAATGAAGGAGGAGATGGAAGACAGGCCTGCCTCCTCCTGCCTGCTGTGCTATGAACTGTTTCTCCTCTGCCATGCTGCATTGCCTCGAAACCAACCAGCCATGAACAGAAACCTCTATGAACTATAAACAAGTAAACCTTCCCCCCTTTAACTTGTGGCTGTCAGCTATTTTATCCCAGATGGAGAAAGTTACTAAGACACTATTTTAGAAACTGAAATAATTAAAGTATATAGAATAGGAGCCAAGCATAAAATGGTGCAGAAGTTGTGCGAGTAATTTTTTGTTTATTTGTTTGCTTGAGACAAGGTCTTGCTATATAATCTGGGCTGACCTTGAACTCACTATTTTGCCCATGCTGGCCTCAGACTTGGGGTGATCCTCCTGCCTCAGCTTCCCAAATACTGGGGTTACAGTTATGTGCCACCACACTCAGCAAGTAATTTTTAAACTTTCCTGGTATACATAAAATACAGTGTTTCAATGGACACACTTGACATTAGTTGTATATTTAAAAAGGAGAGTGAAGAATTGAAACATCCCCTTTCTCATATTCTCTCAAAATTTCTTTCTGTTGAAATCAGGTGGGATGTAAATATAGCTAAACAAGTAGAATGTAAGAAACCAGCAGGGAGGAGCATGGTGACCATCTTCCTCATAATGCTTATGAATTTAATTACTGGCTAGAAATGTGTATGTTAATTTAATTTCTTTAAAATACTCTTACCCATCTAGTTAGAGTCTACTGATTACAAAGTGATGATTCTGACAATGGGAAGTGGTGACTTTCCTTTAAAACCACAGCCCTCTGTGTCATCTCCCAGCAGCTGTGTCTCTGTCCCCATGTGGAGGGGCACCTGGCCTGCCAGGGCTCTTTTGCAAGTGGTTCTGGGAAGGCCCTGGGCCAATCCCTGGCTTTTCCACCTGGCTTCCTGGCATGGCGTCCCATGCAGCCTCTTGGCCTGTGTCTGTGATGCGAGCCTGTGCGTCTGTGTGGGACTCAGATCACTGCACCTCTGTTTCCCCCCTTCCTGGGCTCTCAGGCCGAGTGCCTGTGACACAGGAGGACCCTCTGGGACTTGCTGTGCTCATTTTCTGTACATGCCCAGTTTCCTTCTTCATTCTGTGGGAGAGCTGAATTCTCAGGGCTACGCAGCCCCTTTCTGTCAGACCAGTGCTGGGGGTGATTTCATCCTCACTACACACTGTGTCCACTGTCCCCACCCCCAAGAGGTGGGTCAGCGTCCATTTCCTCCTTTTATTCCGGGTCCCATTCTCCTGTAAACTTCACCTGGGATATGTCACAGTGTAGCTGTCATTACACACTCTGAAATTGTTGTTGTGTTTGTCTTGTATTTGTCGTAAATGTAAGGACAGAAGCTTTTACGTCCCCACAGAATTCAAGCAATTGCAATATCACCGATGCAAGGAATCCTGTGGGGATTACTTGATACTCCATTTTTTTCATAATGCTTCACATAGTTGCCGATGTTCTAACATCTGTACGGTCTTGTTAAATCACTTTCTAGAGAGGAAGCATACTTACCTACCTTTTGTCTGCTCCTTGATTCGCAAGCTGTCCCAGATGCTATTGGGTTGTGTAAGAGCAAAGCCCATTGGCTCCCACAGAAATGTTAAAATACATAGCTAGATTGATAGCTAGACCAGCACACTGTACAGTCACAGGAAAGGCGATGATCGTTGCAGTAGTCGATGGACTGTGCATATACTGTGGCTCTGTGAGATGGAATCACCTGGAGTCATTGTAGCCATCTCAGTTTGTGTAAGAGTGGTCCTCAATGTCTGCACAGTGACATAATCATCCCACAATGCATTTATCGGAATGGAGTCCCGTTGTCACACTGCACATGACCATGTGCTCACTTATACACATTCACTCACAAAGCCTTATGACCCAAACAAAGAACACAGACGTGTTCAGCCTTACCAATGATAAATGTGCACAAGTAAGAGACTCTTAGGTACAGTGTGCTTTTATTGACCTAGCAAAGATAGTAATAAATGGTTCAACAAACAGGTAGTGAGAGAGACATGACCCCCTATTTCTGATACAGTCTTTCCAGGGAACACTCTAAGAGAGTGGGTCATAAAACTGATGCTACATTGGGAATCCAAGTTAATACACTTTTAAAAAGCAGTAACCTAAAATTGCCACAGTGTTTATAATTATGAAACAATAAAGCAACCTAAATGCTTATGGGTGGAAAATATAAACTGTGGTATATCAACCGAATAGAATAGTACAATGCCACACTGCGGTTCAGATCCCTTTTTAAGGAAATACTTACTCATTCTGTTCCCTTAGGCAAGCTGCGGCTTCCTCCTCTGTTAAGTGGTGAGCCGCAGTCCACACCACAGGACTAGTTCCACTTTGAAGAGAAGGGAGGGTGGCCATTCAGACTGGGCTTCAACTTCTTTCACTTTCTCTTCTTACTGAGCAGTGAGCAAAGGTATCAGGAGGGTGCTCGGTATTAGGACCTTGAGTGCCCAGCTCTGCAGTGGCTGCCTATCTCACCCCCAGAGTGTGGAGTGTTCAGGCCAGAGGTGTGTGCTGAGCTGTCACAGGGTGAGGCTGTGGCTGTTACTTAGGGAGCCTCTGTCCACATTTCCTGTACATCCTTTCCTCAGGTGTTTATTCCCCCACACAATATGGACTTCATTAGGTTTGGCTGTAGCCTAAATAAAGGATTTATGGGAATATAATAAACATTGAATGAAAAAATAAGCTTTTCCTTCTCCAAGGAGACACCCAAATGCATAATAAATTTGTGTGCCCATGGGGACCAATTGTATTCTAACACAAAAGAACTGCAAATTACATTGCCCATTGGCTTTTACTGGGCTGAACCACACGCTGAGTCTCCTTGAGTAGCTTCACCTTTATTTCAGATGTGTAGGGTTTTGGTGTTTGGTTGTCTGTGCCATCTGGAAGACCAAAGTAATGATAATAGTAATAATCATGTAACAATATAACGGCACAACCTACGTGCCAAACCATAGGCTAAAGCCTGAAGAGATTCAGAATAGCAAAAACAATCCTAGGCAACAAAGGCAACCCAGGGAGTTTCACAACCCCTGACTTGAAATAATGCTACAAAGCTACTGTGATAAAAACATGCTACTGGTTAAAAAAAAAAAAACCAGACCTGAGGATCAATGTGACAGATTAGAAGATCCAGAAACAACTCCAAACACACTCAGCCCCCTTATCTTTACAGAGGGGCCAAAAATGTTCACTGGGAGAAAAAGATAGCTTCTTTAATAAAGCATGCTGGCAAAACTGGCTTTCCACATGCCAAAGACTAAAACTAGATCCATGTCTCTCACCATGCACCAAACTGAAATCGTAATGGATCAAAGATCTAAACAGAAACACTACATCTATTGGAAGGGAGAATAGGTAGAACTCTTGAGGACATAGATGTAGGCAAAGATTTTGTGAACAAAACCCCAATTGCATGAGAAATACTACAAAGAAGCAAAAACTGGTATCTCATCTTATTAAAAAGCTTTTGCACAGCAAATGAAATTATGTATAGAGTGAAAAGACAACCCACAGAATGGGAAAAAAAATTTTAACCAGTTGTCCCTTAGACAAAGTACTAATATCTAGAACATGCAAAGACCTGAAAAAAACCAAACGCCCCCAAATTCAAAGACCCAATCCAAAAATGTGCACCTGAGATGAACAATCACATCTCAGATGAAGAAATACAAACAGCAAATAAATATATGAAAAATGTTTAACATCATTGGTCATTCAAGAGATGCAAATTAAAATAATACTTGAGATTCCATCTTACCCTAGAAAGAATGGCTGTCATCAAGAAATCAATCAATAACAAATGCTGGAGGGACTGTGTGGAAAAGGAGCTCTTCTCCACTGTTGGAGTATAGACTGGTTCCCAAGCATTGTGGAAATCAGTGTGGAGATTCCTCAAACAACTAGAATTAGAGGTCTCATTTGACCCAGCTATTTCCCCTTCTGGATACTTTCCTGGAAGAATTAAAAGCATCATCCCACAGTGATATGTGCACACCCATGTTTATAGCAGCAGTTTATAATAGCTGAATCATGGAAAAAGCCCAAATGCCCATTCACGAAGGAACTCAGCCATAAAACGTGAGACATTTCTAGGTAAATGGATATACCTTTAGACTGTACTCCTAAGTAAAATAAATCCATCACATGTGTATGAATACTGCATTGTTTCTGGGGTATGAGAAACCTTAAATGTAAATAAGGATCAAAGTGTATAAAGGTATTCTGAAAACAGGAAGAAATGGTTCAGAAGAAAGGAGAACTAGGGCAGGAGGAGGGAAAAAACAAAGAAAGGAAAAGAAATAAAAAACGATGGAAGAAGGATAAAAGGGAAACAAAGCTGTGTAAATAAAGAGGGAGAGAAGAGTTGAACAGAAGGGAGGGGATTAAAAGAAGAGGAATCAAGATATATCATGTGCAGGTACAAATTCACTACAATGAATGTGATCATTATATATATATATATATATATATATATATATATATATATATTACCAATAAACTTACTAAAAAAATAAAGCCTGTAGCCAGGCTGGGACAGAGCATGTGCCTACCACATAGAAACCTTGGGGCTGGGCCTAGCACCAACAGAAACAGAAGTAAACAAAGAAATAAAGCAACTAAGGCCCTCTGGGAAACTTCTTAAAGGGGCGTGGTTTTCACAAGGACACTCTGCACCTCTCGACGTTCTGTGATGAATCCAGATGCTGCTTCCCCTGAAGTGCTGGATGTGGCACTTACCTTGTGACAGGTGTCCCAGGTGGTGGTTCCTGTCACTACTGTATTCAGCAGTGAGATGCCAGCTCCTTAGTTTGTGGTATTCTCTTATGGAAAAAGACAGCCCCAGTACACTAGTATTTAAATTATAATATCATGTTTTTATCATTTTAGATGCAAATTATATCACAGAGTATTCCTGCACCTGAATAAAAAGAAATACAGTATATAAGCAACACAAGTCGGTTAAGGCATTCCTGATACATCATCACATTCCAAATTGCTTCTCCTAAATCACTTGAAACCAGGCATGGCACTCTGCTTTTTCCCACATAGCACTGACCTGTGTGCTGAGAAGTGTTGTTGATACAGCTTTTCCCAATCTCTCCTTCCTCCCTCCTCCTCCCTCCCTTCTCTTTCTTCCCTCCTCCTTCCCCCCTCCTCCCTCCTTCCCTCACTTCCTTCTTTCTTTCCTTCTAATAGTGGGAGTTGAACACAGAGTATTTGCACTAAGCTATGTTTCAAGCCTTTTTGTAATTTCTCAAGATGGTCTCTAAGTCACTGTGGTGCCCAGGCTGTGTTCATGCTTGGGATTCTCCTGCCTTAGCCTCTCAGAGTACTGACATTACAGACCTGTGCCACCTTGCTAAGATGATGTATCATTTCCTAAGACCATACCACTGGTGCCTTCATGACTTCCTGATTTAAGCGAAACTTTTTCTTTTTTCCTTAGCTCAGTTGGATCACATGCTGTCGAAAGTTAGGCATCTTCTGCCCGAAGTCAGCTGGACATCTTAGGCAAATTAATGTTTGTCATTCTAACAGTCATCCTGCATGATACATTAATTAATTGAATCACATCTACTCCAGAGATGGGCAGTTTTGCTGACTTTAGTTTTATTGCTTAACATAGGAGAATCACAAGGGTGCATGTGTCTCAGTGATAAAGCATCCATGAGTATCTTCGGTCTCACATCTTGACAGGCAGCTAGTTTTTGCTTTGCAAGAAAATATGGCCTCGATGACACTTTTCACTCACGAATGCTTTTCTCACTAATTTCAGATTTATATTTCTAGTTTCTCTATTGTTACGCTTTTCTCTGCACACAGTGGCTTTTTTGTTCAATGACAAATCGTGGAGTCATTTTTAAAGGTTTCCAAATGGCAGCTGGCCCCACGGGGCGGTATGAATGTGCAGAAGTCAGTGGAGGGGGTGTAATGTGAGCAGCAGGACAAATGCTGCACAGACACAGGCGATGACGCTGCAGTGTGCTGAGACGGAATCCTGACAGTTTGAAATGCCACTCAGCATGTACTGTCCCCACTCCAGAGGTGTTGGGAGGGTAGCATCACTGTAAGCCCAGAGTAACAGAATTATAAAGTCTTCTTTCATTAAGAGAGAGTTTGCGAGTGGTTTGAATTTGGGGCAGGATGCTAAAAACAAAAAAGGCAAGGCCTTGATTTTCCATCTTGGAGCAGGCAGCCTTGACCAGAAGCACATTTCCTATAAATAGGAAAAATCTACCAGTTGTTGATTTTTTTGAAGAGAAATCCACAAATAAACTGTGAATAGCAATGAAAGTTTAGTCTCCACTGATACTGTTTTCAATCTGGTAGATTGTGAAGCACATCAAGAAACCTAAATTTAGATTTCCCTGAAACATAGTTTATGAGAACCACAAGGACACAGTTCTTAGTCACTGCAGAGAATAAGAATTTAGGGATAAAATCACTGACAGTGTTAGCAAGAAAATGCTTTTTTTTCTTTTGGAGAGGTGAAACTGTCCAACTTCCTAGGAAATAAAATATAACTTCTGTGGTTTGAATGCAGTGGTTTGTCGCTTTCTAAACCATTGGGTCTAAATTCAAGGTCATAAACATTTCCATGTAGTTTGTAGCAATCTCAGAATTGAGTCAAATAAGCTTCAGTAATTGGAAGATTTCCCTATTTTGTAAAGAAAGAAAAGAAGAATTAACACATATTTACACAGACTTAGTCTGCCTCACACAACTCTCCAGAGGAGTGTAGGAAAATCAACTTTTACTGAGCATTTATGTGCACAGGCAGTAACAGTGACTTACCATGGTCATCTCCCTTAATCCTCATTGTGTCCCTCTTAGTAGGAGCCAGTGGCCAATGCTGTCCTTGCCCCCGGCCTCCTCAGCCTCCACTTGCTGCACACCTGCCGGGTTTTTGCCTGAGAACTTTCCCTAGGTGGCAAAGATTAAGTCCTCATCACACTCAGCCAGTGGCTGGTGGAATTCCAAGATTAGACCCCAGCTTCTTCATCCCTCAGGCAGAGCAATGGAGGCGAGCACCACGTCCCCCAGTCACCTGGCAGGCTGGACCCAGCACAGCTGCCTGTGACAGCCACCAAGTCCCACTCCCTTCTTCCCTTCCTCTCCGCTCTCCCCATCAGCACTTCCAGAGTCAGTTCTCCAGAAGCTACTTGTACTCATGGCTTTGCCTTCGGACTATTAGCTCCAGTTTGCAGATTCAGGTGTACGTCTGAGGTCTCATACCCAGAAAGTGACAGAGTAAAGGTTTGGAACTAGACCAAGAGGCTGCTCAGAAATGAATACTGTGATTCAATAGAAGAATTTTGGACAGAAAGCAGTCATGCTGAATTTGACTCTTTTTTAGTGTGACCACTCTAACAAGGATAAATATAGATTTATATTTTGTATTTATGTCTACCTGGGATGGATTCCATTCTAGAAAATGGTGACATTTAATCAGCTTGTGATTTGCTTCACATAACACTAAAATGAACTCAAACTGTATAGTTGATGTTTGCACAGAATTGATCAGAAGTTAGCTTACAGTGTTAGACAAATGTAAAGAGCTGTCTTGTATAACTTTTATTTGGCAATTCTTGATGTGATTCTAGAAAGAGGGCTGGAGTGTTGCAAGCTAAAACACATTATTCCTAAAGCACTTTATCTGTACCTCTCTAAATAGGTTTCATTGCTACATCATTATTTTTAAGATTGTTATCACTGATCATAAGGTCCTTGAAGGGAGAATATATATCTGATTCAGCCTTTTAAAAAACTTCACAATACAGTGGTGCCTCAGTTCATGAACTTAATTCTTTTCATGATTCTGGTCACAAACCAAATTGGATGAGAACCTAGTCAAATTTTGCCATAAGGTCAATATTGATCCTAAGCAGTTAATTTGATTTGGTTTTTGTCCAATTAGGTTTCCAGAATTTTGGAGGTAAGTTTGAGAACCCAGGCACTGCTGTATTTAGTATAATGTGTCAATTGGTCTAAGCAAGTATTTTTAAAAAAATAATTGGCTATATGGGCTTGAAATAGTGCTTTATTTAATGTAAAAAGACATTTAAAAGTTGTATCTATATAGATTAAAATACCACCTCATAAATTATTAGCTTTCTCCTATCCTCATTTTAGCTTGATTGCTATGCAAAATGACACTGACATTGAATGACATACAGCTTGGCTGCTGTTCTAGAGACTTTCTCACAACTTGAGTTCTTTTTAAAGAAAATAGCAGTAGAAATCTGGTAGCAGGTTGTCCCGCAGCTGCGTCATATCCACTGGTAGCCCTGATAAAAAGAAGTAGGTAAATGTGTCTTAAAGTGGTGAAGCTCCTGGGTGGTCCTGCAAAACCCAAACTGACAGAAGGGAGGAGAGAAAAGCAGAAGAAAAGGATTGTGTATCGCCTTACATTTAAATTTATGGTTTCCTGTAATCCTGCACACTTTTTCTTGAGCTTGGTTATTCCTTGTTCTTTGCAGTTGCTCAGAGCAACATTGTCCAGGGGAGGTGGTACTTTCTTTTTCTGCATATGGTCCTTCTTGTCCTCACTGTCACTGTGGTTTTCCTAGAATTCCATCACATGCATGGACACTTGGGGAGACTGTGACCCAGAAGTTCTATGATTTGACAATAGCAAAATAGCAGTGGCTGTTCCAGGTATCCTCAGTGAAGAGTCTCTTCCACAAGCATCTATAATTGTGATATAGGGATGATATATGGAATTCCAAATAATATAAGGCAAATATTATAACCCCTAACCTGCTAGATGTCTGAAACGCCAAGTTCATGTTCTCTAAAATCAAGAAATGAATTATAGGAGCAATGGAGGTTAAGAGTAGGATGGGTTTATTGAAAGAAAGATACCTTCTGTCTAAGAAAACAAAAGAGGGCCTGGGAAGTGGGTTACTCACTGTTTGTGCTTCTCAAAGGTGTTTTTTTTTTTTTTTTTTTTTTTTTTTTTTTTTTTTTTTAGCAAAGCTATGAGGTACTATGATTTGAGTTGGAACAAAACTATGATTGACTGATGAGATTATTAGTATAGTCATTTGGGTAATATTGAGCCAACAAGAAGTCACAAGGTGGGACAAAACTATGGTCAGCCAATAAGATTACATCAAGTATAGTCATTTAGGTAATACTGATTAAATGGGGAATCAAATGGGGAAGGAAGTCACACAGCAAGCATACATGGACCAAACAAGGATTTTCTGGGAAGGAATGGGCTAGGGAGGTTTTGTTTCCCTGCCCCACAAGGTGATTGAGGCCTACTAAAAATATCAGTCACTGCTGTTCATCTCGAGGGGAAGTATGTGAGTGTAGCCAGTCCTCTTTGCTGGAAGTCTGGCCTTCAGTGAATGTGCCACAATTGTCTTCTGTGCTGAGGACCCAGCCCTAACTGCCTGTAATATTTGTAACTAACTTATAAATAATCTGTCTACAATAATCAGACTGCAGAGTCCAGTCTTACTGTTGTTGTGTTTCCAGGAGCCAGGGTGTCCCATGCTGTCCCCAGTATCAGGCTCAGTAGTCTGTGCAGGTGCTGAAGCTCTGATGGACTCTTCTGCAAATATGTCTCAACCAAACTGCCACAGAGCACTGTGCTGTTTGACCGTGCAGTGAAATATCATTGAATCATATGTAGTTTATGCAGTAGGTAAGAAAGCTGACCGAGGTTTTGGTTCTGTGTACAGGTTAACTGTAGCCATAAATTTTGTACTGGAAGAGGGCATTTTTAAAGCTCAGTATAGTAAAAGGAGGTGAGCACATCTAACAGAGTATTAGATACATGTAATAAAACTAGAAGTGCATGCATGGCTCTGTGGTGGTCACGGCCTGGGACTAACAGCCCTGAGTCTTGGTGCTGCTCTACTCTAACAATTGTTGTCACTCAAGGTGAGATATCGTCTATCTAGAGCCTCTCTTGGAGGTCGTAATGCCTACCTATGGTGCAGTAGGGGAAATTAACTGAAATGGTGTTTGTAAATTTCCTACCACATTTTCTAGCACACAAGAAATCCCAATGGTTTTTACTCTTGTTATTTCTGCTTCTGTCATTCATCAAGTTAACCAGCACAGAGAAAACAAACTTTCAGAGAGGACTCTCAGGAGTAAGAAGCATGGTGTAGAATTGCCTACAATTGTTAAATATGTCTCATTAAATTGTAACAAGCCCCTGGCCAGAAAAATATTCTTTAAAAATTTTTTTTGGTACCTGGAACTCAGGGTGCATGCTTACCAGGCTGGCATAGTGCCACTAAGCTATATCCCTGGCCCCAGAGAAATATTCTTATCCTAGGTTTTACTGAAGAAGAAGCTGAAACTCAGAGAATTAGAATAATGTTCCCAGAGAAAGAAAGCTTATGTGAAAGCTCCAGTCAGAGCCTAGGTCTCTAGACTGCAGTAGGATGCTCTATGTGGCTCTGCAGCCTCCTGCATGGTAATCATAAGCAGGGGGAGCCTATGAGCAGGTGTGGTGTGGGCAGGAGAAGGAGCAAGGGCTCTGGGCGGCACACACAGCACAGCACAGCCCTCACCTTCTGGGGCCTGTTTCCTGGATGTTGACCCGGTGAATTTCCACTCTTGTTTGCTTTCCTGGGCGTTTAAAGAAACATAGGTGTGTGCCATGCACACGCACATATGCACACACAGACTTCCATGTACACACACACATGTATTTTTTGTAGTTATTCTTCTCAGGAAAATTCACACAAATAATCTAATAGACCATCACCAGAAGCAGCTTTTCCCTGGAATCTTCCTTATCCATTGGATTCTCCAGTCTTAGTTCTTCAGTAAGTTATCTCTTAGTAGCACATGTGCCTTTTGTCTGAAGCAAACTTCCATTCTTAGTGTGATTGACTCCACCAGACAGCATCAGTGCTTTCTCTTTTGAACTGATTATGCTCATCCAGGATCATGTTTCCTAATAACTCAAGTGGTCTACTTTGTACTCCTCTGTCTAAACCTTGAGGTGAGGATGGACTACAGGTCAAATGCAAATTTCTTGGCAATACTCAGCAAAGAAGTAGAGCTAAGGAAACACTGGAGTAGACTGGTCTGAAGCAACTTGTGCTTTCTGTTTATATAAAGCTGGACTCCATGAAGTTCACTTAGCTTTTATTACAGAGGTTTTGGATTTTCACCCAAAAGGAAGCAATGAACTTGATTTTTTACAGAGCATTGTGAATCGGTCTGCAACCTGATCTACTTTTCATTCTCAGTTTGATTTTTATAGCTTTTAAGTCATAAATTCAAAAAGGCCAATAGATCACTTCAATTTAAAATAAAAAGAAATATATTGGGAAATAAGAGATCATGGTTTGCATGTAGAACCTTATTTTTATTAATGATGAATTGAAAATGTTAAGGCTGAGTTTTTTAACCCTTTATTTTATAAAAACCAGCGAATATGATTTTAAATTCATTGAGATGCCATATAGACTATGCATTAGGGTTTCATTTTTATTTTGTATTTTAAATTCAAAGAACTGTTTTGTTTTTCAAGGGTGACTAGCTCATTTTGAATCTTCTTGACATGGCAGAGAGATTCACTAAAGCTAATCTATTATTTGGAAATAATCTGAATTCAGGTAAATACAGGAAAGCTCTTAGAACCTTCTAAAATATGTAATTTATGACTAAGAAACAAAGTTTTATTTTTTTTACTTAGATTTATAATGACCCTTCACACAATTACTCTGCTTATCTTGACTAAGTATGGTCTGATACAATATAATAAATTACGAAGTTGTATATACCAAAGACTTTTTATTTTGAAACTTTCATATCTATCTATTCAAGAGGAGATTTCTTGAACAAAAAGTGTTTTAGGATAAGTGAATATCATGTACAGTTGTATTGTCTTCACATGTAAAACATGTGCATCTTCTCCTGGAACCTGGAACCTGGGCTGTGGCCACCTGATCCCTTGTTCTTTAAATAGATCTGCTTTTTTTACCTTTGCTTACTACCTTGGAGTTCACTCTGTACATGTGGTACCAAGCATTACCCTGGCATTTTGTGGCGTTTCCCTGTACTACAATAGTTAAGGATGTGGTGGTGTTCCCATTATAACATAATTTTGCAAGGGTTTATAATTTGTTTCAAAAAATATTTGAGGATGTTGGTTTTGTACTTTGGTGTAGTTCTCTTTTCTGATTTTTTAAAAAATAGGCTTGGATATATTTGCCTATTCCATATGGTCTCCTACTTAATATTTCAGACTACATTACCACCTATGAAAGATTGGCATGGTGCAGCATGTTGCTCCTGTTTTACAGAAACCTCCAATACCTCCCAGAGAGACTGAATGCAAGGTCACACAGGTGTAGTGGAGCTGAAGGAGGTTGAATCAGAATCCAGAATCTAAGGACAGCTACCATAAACTCATCTGTTTTTTTTAGTTGACTGGTGCCCTGGGATACCCTTTTCTGTTCTTTTATTTTTGGTAGCTTTGGTCCATACTCTAAAGGGAACCAGCTTTACATATTTGGTTAGACTTTCTGCTGCTTGTTGTTTCTAATAAGCCATATGCATGATACTGGTATTTAGACATGGTTGTAAAGAATGAAGTGAAGCAGAGACCATGCAACCAACTTTTGTGAAAGCAACAAGGCATATAGTTTAATACCTGTGTGCAGGCAGACAGAGGGCAATAAGACTATCTGTAGTAAACAAGGAGATATGGGCCTTTTTTTATAAGGATTGGAAGAAGGTAAGGGACATTAGGCAGGAAGATGTTAATAAACATCAGTGATCAAAGTTCTCTGGCTGTCTTGTATCTCAGTGGACAAAGACCTTGAGGCATCTGGTGTAAACTTTTGGGTGTCTCCAGATGGCCAGGAACTTAGATTCCTTGCCCTATCTTATCTCATTTAGAGCATCCTGTGTTTGTGAAGGACAGCCTTGGTGCTGAGCTGAGGCTCTGCTAAGAACAATGCTTCTGCTGGCGAACAGGTTGTGTGCTGGGAGAGTCATGTGCAGTTTGAACCTTACAGTGGTGACCAGTGAGGTGAGCAGGGTGAGTGTAGCAGGGCAATCAGAATCTCAGCTGCAGCCATCAGTTTCCGAGGGCCAAAAGTATACCTCAGTTGATTTCATTCAGAAGGATTAGGCAAAGGCAGAGCCTTGAATTCAAAGAGTAGGCTCAGAGAAGCACACGCCAGGACTTCATACTGCACCCAGCAGCATCTGGGGTCCGAGTGGAGCACAGGAACCTTTGCAAAGGCAGGGCAAACATGGACTCTGAGGACTCGGGAGCTGCAGGGGGATGCCTTGGTACTGAGGAAACCAGGCAGCAAGGTTCAGTTCCTTCTGTGACATCTGGTTGGAACAAGGCAGCCCAGTCTGTGAGAGTGACACTACAGCCCAGTCTGTAGAGAACCAAGAAAACAGAGCTCCCACAGTGGGCAGAGTCCAGGTTTTGGGGAGCAAAGTAAACCTTGATTACTATACCACACTAGACTAAGTCAGGACACCCTCCCTGCAACAAGCCCAGTCAATACTGAAGAGGGCTGCAAGAAAAGTAAAAGAACGGCATGTGCATTTCAATTGATCCTTCTCTCCCTCCCACCACTTCACACCTGGTAGTGTTTTCTAAAAGCCATACACAGTTTACCTGCAATTTGGGTGAAGGTGTGGATTGGAGAACTAAAACAAAAACCAGTTCTCACTGAAGAGCTCATGCTTAGTCTTTTCCAGACATTTTCAGATTTTAAGATTTTTGTTTACTCTTGCAAATGATTGCTATAATTGATATGCAGCTTTAAAGGATGAAGGTTAGCTTTGTGAGGGTGTGAGGGTGTGTGTGTGTGTGTGTGTGTGTGTGTGTGTGTGTGTGTGTGTTTAGGTGTACAGTTGGGTGTAAAGGTAATCAACTGAGACACCATAAAAGTGGTAAAAACAGCTTCCCTTTAAGGTGCTTCTCATGCTCACAGTTGTGGTTCTAGATTCTGCACAGTCTTGCTTCATATTTCATTAGGTAAGTCCTACATGTGTGGATATATTTGCCTTTAAGATGAGTATTGCCATCATACTAAATACCCATGCTAAATACCTAAATGTGACATGTTTTTTACTTGATATGAAAGTTGACAATAGGAAAGGAAATTTTGTATGATGCTTATATGTTAACTAGAGTCATATCTACTTAAATTATTTAATAAGCTACTATAATCTATTTACAAATACTGTAGTTTTATAGCAGGACTCTCCCACAGATAGATGTGATACCATGGCTTATCTTTCCAGAAAACAACTTTATTCCTGCCAGCATGGGATCAGTGGGCTAATACCCAAAAGGGCCAGAGGGGCTCCTAGTAAAAACAGCTAATTCCAGCAAAGCACCACAAGAGAAAGATGAGGGCTAGAAGACATCCTTTGCCATATCTCTGGTTAACTGGGGTGATCTCAGCAAAAGATACGGCAAAAATCAGAGCTAGAGCCCTGAGTACTGTTAAAAACCAGAGATGGCAGTGCATAACAGATGAGCCAACTACAAAAGGGCATGTAGGCCATTCTCATCACTAGTTGGTGGTATCCTCAGGCTTCTGCTCTATGTAAACTGGTCAGCCTCTGGAGGGACTAGAGCAGGGCAGCCACCTCCAGTGGTATCTGTGAGGTCATGGCTGGTTTATACATTGCTGACAGACTTTGAACCCACTCCTGGTTCTGAGACACTGGCTTTGCTCTGCTATGGTAAATCCAGGGGACCCTCTTGCCCACATTTACTGAAGTGGGGGTGGATAGCATAACAGAGAATGGGACCCGCCAAACTGGTTGTAGGAGTTGGTCATTCTACTTCTTTACCCACACAGCATCCCTGGCTTAAAACAGTGAACATCTGTGGTCAGTTCCTTAACCCACTGGTGTAAAGTGGCTGAGGTTGAGCTTAATATCTGCATCTGTTGCCTCAGGGTGAGACTTAAACTCCTTTAGGACTGACTTATTCCCTTAGTAAGAGGAGGGGGCCTCCCATAGAGAATTTCGTAAGGGGAAATCCCCATCTGTTTAGTAGGACTAGACCTAATCCTCAGCAGGGCTATTGGCAAGAGCTGGTCCCGGTGAAGGTGAGTTTCCTGACAGTTTTCTCAGCTGTAGCTTTAGAGTCCAGTTTATTTGTTTTATCTTTTTGGAGCTCTGGGGATACTATGCCGTATGTAGATTGCAGGTAATCTTTAGTCTTTGCCCACCAGCTAGACCACCTATGCAATGAATGCTGGCCTGTTATCTGATCTTATGGTAACAGGGATTCCAAAATGAGGAATGATTTTCCTCAAAAGGAATCAGGCCACCTCAGATGCCTTTTTTTATGCAGGTGGGAAGGCCTTTATCCAGCCTGAGAATTTACACACAGAATAACAAATACTTATAACCATGGGCCCAGGGAAGCTCGGTGAAGTCCACAACCACATTTCAAATGGGCATCCCCGAATACTCTGTACCCTGGGACTGGCCTTGGGTTCCTGATGCAGATTATTGCAGGCACATTGTATTTCACATTGCTCACACACTACATGGGCTATGTTGGAGAATCACAGAATATAGAAATGCCAGCCTGTGGTGGTCTTGAGAGCTGCCCAGCCCATATAGGTGTGCTGGTGAAACTTTTTGACAAAAGCTGGAGCCATGGCTTCAGGGATTGTCACCTGGCCATCTTCCGGTTTCCATCATCCGTTTCGGAGGTAACTTTTATCCTTGGCCTTAAACCAGATACTCTCATGTTCTGAGTAACTGGGGTCTCATTCTGTCAGTGGACTAGGGAACAGCCCAGTGGCCACAGCTGTTTATTCTGTTGTTCCTTTAGAGGCCACAAGCTTTCCTTCCTGGTCTGCTCTATGGTTTCCCTGAGCAGCTGTGGTGTTTCCCCTTTGATGTCTTCAACCATGCATCACTGCCACTTTTTAGGGTACCACATAGCCTCTAAGAGTTCAAGAATTTCTTTACCATACTTGGTCTCTGCCTCCTGAGTTTATTAGGCTCTTTTCTTTATATAAAGCCCCATGTACATGGAGGGTGGTGAAGGTGTACTTAGAGTCTTTGTATATATTAATATGTATTCCTGTCACCAGTTGGAGGGCTTGAGTTAGCATGATTAATTCTGCCTTTTGTACCAAGGCCTCCTTCAGCAGAGACTTTTCCTCAGTGATGGAGTTCAGGGTTACCACTAAGAACCCTGAGAGATGTTCTCCCTCTTTCAAAAACTGCTACCGTCAATAAAATATCAGGGTCAGGGTTCTTGAGGGGTGGTCCCTCAAGTCTGGTGGTCAGCTGGAGAATACCTCATCCATGACCTCACTGCAGTTATGATCTGACTGCCTGGCCTAATAGGGATTAGGGTTGCTGGGTTCATGGTCTGCACTACTTCTAGGTGAATGTGTGGGTTCTCACATAACATCCCCTGATATCTGAACATCTGGGCATTAGTTAGGCAGTATTGTCCTTAGTACACCATTAATGTCAGTACTGAATGTGGCACTCAGACTGTCAGTTGTCCCATAATCAGCTTGTCAGCTTCTGCCACCAAGAGGGATGTAGCTTCAAGCATTCACAAACAAGGTCCTGTATGACACAGTCCATTTGCTTGGAAGGGTATGCCACTCGCTGATGCCATAACTCCAGCATCTAGGTTAAAACACTCACTGTAGTACTAATATACTCGGTCATGGAAGTACAACAAGAAAGGCCTAGTCATGTTGGGAAGCCCCATGCCTAGTGCATTGGTGAGGGCCTGTTTGATCTCTGTCAGGCTTTTTACTATGTTTGTTCCCACAGTGAGCTTCTTGTCCCCTCAACCCTGTGGCTTTATAAAGAGAGTTTGCCAAGACTGAGAACTTAGGTAGCCAGATTCTATAGCAACCTGTGGCCCCAAGGAATTCTTGCATCTAGCACTGGGTCATTGGGACTGGGGTTACACAAACTGCCTGCTTCCTCTCAGATCCAGAGGAGTTAGGACCTTTCTCATAAGGGGCTTAGATAACCTTTCCCTTCCCTTTGGAAGAAACCATTTTTTTCTGAGTATCAGGTTGTACCCCTACCTGTTGTAATTTTTTTTTCTTTTCTCTCTGTTGGTCTTAGATTGTTAAAATTCTAAACTTGGCTGGTTACCAACAGACTTTACAAGTAGTCTTAAATCAGTACCCTTAATATCAACAGAAAACAGAGAGAAGAGTAAGTTAACCCTGTAATTGTAGAATCTATAATCCATAGGAAATGTTTTAAGCATACCAATTAAACAAAAATACCAGATTAAATTGGGAGCCAAAAGTAAATTTATCAATTAGCTAAGATTTGTAACCCAGTTCCTCCCTTACGCAGGAGAACTTCATTCAAGGGAAAGGTAGATTGAGCACCCCTTTTAGTCTTTGGGAAAACAGGAGATTTTGACCATGTTTTTGGTAGCTTTTTAATTTTCTTTTGAACCTAGGATAAAGTCAGTCTTTCTCCCCTTGCATGGCTACACGAGGGGCTGAGTCCTCCTTGGCTGGCACCAGCTCCTGTTGAAGCAGACCCGCTAGTCAGGGTGTTAGGGATTACAGGCTAGGGGTAGGAACTCCAGAGGGTCTCAGGTAGAGGTTGGAACTGGAGGCACATCTTTTTGTTTCTTGTTAAGTCTCTGAGTTTTTAGGAGAAGGAGGACAGTTGGTCCTTGTCAACAACTCAGGTTCTAATTTATTTCCTCCTGAGATCCCACTATCATTAACAAACTCACTCAACAATTAACACATCCAGTCTTCATCTCATCCAACTTTGGCAAGAAGGATGGGATGAGGGTAGATGTTTATGGCCAAATGAAACAACATTTTATCATCTGAGTTTTTTTGGTTGTTTTTTGTTTTTTTGTTTTGTTTTTCGTCCATGGTTTATTGTCCTAAATCCTTAACATTAGACCGAGGGGGCTCCCACAGGGTATTTTGTTCCCTGAACCCCTTGTTCCCTAATCTGTCCTGACTGGGAGGCACATTTATTCCCCTTCTGTTTGTCCCAAAGCTCAAGGCTCAATCTCCAGCATACACTGAGATATCTCAGTTTAAGTTACTTTCAGTTTCACCCAAAGTTTTCTCAGCCTCACCCAAGGTAACAGGTCTCATCAGAGACCATCCCAGGACAGGGACAGAATAACCTGGCCACCAGAGCAATACTCAGTCACCCCTACAACTTCTCTTGTCTTAGTTCATGCATGAAGTTGCCTGGTCATAACAATTCTCTTTATCTCCCTTTGGGCCCTTTGGTCAGGTCAAAACCTGTCCACACAATGACTCCAACTTGTTGCCCAGCACCCAGGCACTGGCACCTTAGAGTTGTGGTTTTGTTCCTTGTGAAACTACTTGGGCAACTCTACTCTGGGAGGTGATCAGGCTCTCCTTCTGCCTCCTAGGCAAAATGAACCTGGGTTCTTACCAATCTGAAGGGTGGTGCACCCTGAACTGATTCCTGGGCTTCACCAGGTTCTGTTGTATGTCTGAAGTCCCAACTCCAGCACCCCAGGAGGGCCTAGACTTCCTGATGGATCAAATGGTCCACTGGCGCCAGGTGTGGCTGCTTCTCTCTGTGCTCCGTTGTTCAAACCCTGATGACAAAGGGCTGGGAACATACCATCTCCAGATCCTGGATGAGCATCAAAGAAATGTAGCATGATTCTCAAATAGAGAGACAGGATACCGAGGCCTATCTTTCCAGGAACCAATGTTATTCATGCCAGCACAGGCTCAGTGGGCTAATACCCAAAAAGCTGAGCCCCAATCATGGCAGAATTTTACCTTTTACACAATTGTTGTGCTTTTGTCTTCCTTAAATGGTACAGCCTGATTGGGTACAGTCTATGCTCAGAGCTGTACTAGAACTGCACATGCTTATCTAGGAACTGACTGTGCCATGTCGCTGTTTTTTTGGTTCTGAGAAAGCCCTCACGGCATTATTTTGGGAAGGGCCCTGCCACAATTTGCTTAGATGAATAGGCTCTTAGGGAAATTGTTTTAAGTCTGAAATTATTACAGAGCATACAAATGCCAAATTGTATTCAAAGGACCTTTGCTTTTATTTTCCTGAGGTCTTTATCAAAGGCTCCACAAGCAACTTGAAAGTTTGTTCTCTCTAATGATATTTGGATTACTTAACTTACTACCTCATCTTACAAAGTCACTTTTAGGTATTTATCTAACTTAGGTTTTGGTAATGGTATAGAGATATCTTTATAATAACCAGTGGTTTATTATTCTTTAGTGGTTTGAGGTTGGAAGCTGTTTCTGCAGTATTTGAGGTCTCCAAGAAAGGATTTTAAGGTCATTTTAAAATCATCTATATTCCCTTTTGCCTAGTGGGATTCCTAATAAGTTGATTAAAATGGGTCAGTAGAATAAAAAGTCCTGATTAAGTGATCATGGTGACCGGGGGAAGATCATTTATAGGTGTACGTACCTCGTAGGGTCTGCACCTTAGTCCAATGAGCCAAGCACATGAGCCTGGGAGACCGTGGCACATGTGAGTCAAGAGTGTGGCATAGCTACAAAAGAGCTGAGGTGGCCAGGGCTGAGCTAACGGGTAATATCGCCGGAAAACAGGGAGGGCAATGTCCCACCATACATTTCCCACCCCATGCTGGATCCTGGGATCAGTTTGGGGTTCTCTGGTCAGCTGCATAAATTCTGAAGTATCTGAAACTGGAGGACATTCATGGCAGGGTGCTCAGGTTGAGGATAAAACACAATGCCATATTTGTCTAAGGCAGGGGGAGGACTGGGGTGTTTGTTTGGGAGGAGAGGGCACAGAATCACTATTTTTGCAGATACAAAGGGCTGTGGTGGAGAGGAGCAGTCAGACTGGAGGCCACTGGAACAGATTTGGGCCCGGACAGTGAGTCACTGCTTGCTGCTCATACATGTCCTGAGTGAGCTGCTTCAGAGCTGCAGCGTTTAGCTCTTGAAGAAGGCCATGTCTAGGCACATGATCACTGTGCTTTGAAGGATCTGGAAACAGCTTCTGCCTCTAGGGTCCTGGTTCTGCTTCTCACCATCTCCATGCTGCAAATGCTTCTGTACCTTTGCCATGTTCTAAGCACTGTGCTGGCCCAGAGAGCTCCTGACAGGACCTGGAAAGAGCAGTGGGCGGAGCAGGGCACAGCAGATCTCAGGCTGTGTGCGAAATGGCCATGTAAAGGGCAGAGGCCAGCCACTGGCCCAAGTGATGGGAGGGTGTGTTGCAGGTAGAGGGAAGAGGGTACAGCACGGCAGGACCGGGCAGATGCTCCTTACGTGCTGACCTGAGCTTTGGGTTTGGGAGTTGTGGCCTGGGGTAGTCATTGGGCCTGCGCATAGGGAGGTTGGAGATGGAGGGTAGTAGCACTGAGGTCCCCTCAACATCTTTCTCTGTGAGGCTAAGGTTTCTCACCTCCAGTATAAGGGCTTGGTGATTCTGCAATAGTCTATGAGAATCAGTTCACTTAAAGTCTTCCTTTATAATTCCAGTTTGTCTGGCCCATGGTGCCCTTGGCCTTATGAGACTTTGGGTATGATGGAGTCACACTGGCACTAATACCCCCATTTAACTCACATGTCTTGACATCCCTGGACCCCATAGAGATGTCCCCGAGGTCCCTCTGGGGACCTTGGGACACCTCATGGATGTATCAGCTGACCTCAGCCATCACTGCTGTCACAGATATCACCTGAGAGCATTTGGGGGGTCCTTCTGTGCCTGGCCTGCATTCTCTGTGACAATACTGACGGTGCTGAGGTCCTGAAACTGCAACCCTCCTGTTGCCAAGATGACGTGGCACTTCACTGACACACCATCACACTGTTTCCAGCATAGGTAGGGTAGATGGTCCACTTCCATGTTGTGTCACTTTTTGTCACTTGATAGTGAAATGGCACCAGATGGGCACTGTGTCTCACAAAGAAAGCCCTTTGGTTTTGGTCTGTATCCCCACAGCTGTGGTACCATGGCAGAGACAGCAGCAGAGACAGCAGCATTCTCTCTACTGCAAGGAGATGTTCCTAAGGTGTCCCAGAGGTATCCAGGGGTCCCCAGGATAGCCCATCTCCCTTGAGCAGAATATAAGGCAGCTCCCTAGATCATCAAATGGCCTACACAGATGTTAGTCTGATTGTTACTGCTTGTACTCTGCCTGATACAAGGCTGGACACTTCCTGTGGATCTGCTTGGTCACCCTGATCCTTGAGAGGGAGGGAAGGCAGGAGGAAACAATAACTTGCTCAAGGTGAACAGTGGGAAGAGCTGAGTCCTGTGCCAGGCTGGAGCATCACAGACCCCAAGCTTTGTTCCAGCACTTGCCCATGAGTGATCATCCACCCAACCTGGTCAGCAGTGAAGTGCCCACTTGGCTTTCTGTCCTCTTTGCATAAAGTCAACCCTGCCTTCTGCCTACAGGGCTGGGAAGAAACCGTGGATGCTGCCGTTTCCCACCTATTGAAGACCTGCCTATCAAAGAGTTCCAAGGAGCAGGCTTTGAACCTCAGCAGCCACCTGAATATGCCCAAAGACACGAGCCGGCTGAAGAAACACATCACCCTGTTGTGTGACAGACTGGCCAAAGGTGGCCGTCTTTGCCTCAGTGCTGATGCGGCCACCCCACAGACCATTGTCATGCCAGGTAAGGACTCTGTCCTGCTCTCTGAGCATAGCTTTCGTTCACCAAATTCGGGAGATGTGCCTGTGGTTGGATTTGGGCTTAAATTTCATATTAAAGCTATGATAGCCAAGAAAATTGCTTTTGTGTTTTCCGCAGATATCCCTGGGTAACCACTTGATAAATATTCTTAGGATATTTGCTTGCTAGATATTTTTCAGATGGCCTGTCCTTAGAAAAAGAATCTCTGTGCTTGTAACTATATGATCTGTTTTGTTTATTTCTGCCAATAAAAAGTGGATCAGAGAATACAACTGTTTTTAAGGAAGTTTACTAAATGTGATCTCCCCATACCATATTTCATGAATGTAACATGACACAGACACTAGTGCTGTCTGGTTAGTTAGGATGCCTCTGCTGTCTGCTCCAACTGTGGTCATAAGAATGCGGAAGAAGATACAGGAGTGAATCCAGGATCAATCAAGATTCAGGGCCGAGGTATTTATGGGCTAGCTCGCCCGACCTGGGCATCAGTGAGGGCTGTGGGTATCAGAGTCTGCCCTTTCCACCAGGGCTAAACAGCCAGTCACACAACCCAGGCTCCCTCCAGACAGTAGCGCTGAGTCCCACCTTTCCCTTCCTGACCTCTCCATGGCAGTAGCAAGGAGTGTGACACAAACGAACTGTTAAATGCAGTAGCAGTGGTGTCTGTTTCTCCCATAGCTTAGAGACAGTTCTGACACTGCTGGCCTTCGCACAGGCCTCTTCAGCTTGCCTCCTAGCACCTCCTGAGCCGCTTCTGGCCTCCATGTGTCCATCTCTGCCCACTGGTGCAGGGTATTTTCCTAAGGAATAAACACGAGTGCCTGCGGAGATGGTAGATGAAAACTCTTCACTTTAACTGGCCCTCGGGAAACGGCTCTCCCTCCCTTCCTGCCACAGGAGAAGCTAAGGGGCTTGAGCGGGAGAGGCCAGTTATGTAGGAAACAAAATCTGAAGAGAGGCCAGCCCGCTTGGTCAGCAGGTCCCCTGTCAGGCTAGCAAGAGGAGACCCAGGTTTTTTCTACAAAGGCGCAAGAACGAGGAGCCCAGGAACACCATGGTGGGCACAGCCCCCCACCCCCCGCTGCCTGTCACACTCAATGATCACAGAGCTCTCAGATCGTGGTTTCCGGGACTGAATGATGTGATGGCCACGCCCGCATCTAGGATGCAGAGCAGTGAAGCCTTCAGTGATGGATGTCTGAGTGGGTGGAAGGACGGGCAGACGAGAGCAGAGCAGAGCAGGGAGGGAGGCAGAAGGAAAGAAGACAGAGCTGGCAGATGAGCTGTTCACACCCAGTGTGTGCCCCGTGCATGGCCAGGTAGGCAGACAGGCTGGGTAATGGCACGTCACGGCCATGGCCACACTGCTAGTGACCCACTGGCCACCCTGGGTCCCACAGCTCTCCTCCACCTTGTGGTGGATCTAATCATTATAGAGTGTTTTTAAAAATCATTGCATCAGTGCTATTTGTCACTAACATGGTCACTCACTGCCTATAGTATTTTTTCCCTAGAATTCAAAAAATTTTTCACACTTTTCCTGGACACAGCACATTTTTGAGGTAGAAGAAACATTGAGAATTAGTACTACTTACAGATAGAAGGTAGAGGCAGGAAGGGAGAAATATCTCTTGTCTGGGGTTCCGTGTCACTCGGAGGTTGTCCCTGGAGTTGAGATCCCCTCATCTACCCTGCTCCCTGCAGACCAAGAACCACAAGGACACAGGCTACATCTAGCCAGGGCTGTCTCCTGCATAAGCTGTGCCTGACCTGGCCTCCTTGCACTTAAATTGGTCAGCAGTATGGGAAGAAAAAACCCAAGAGAGTTTCACATTGCCCCTGTTCTTTTCTATGAGGAACACTTATTACCTGTTTGTTTTGAGCTTAAGTTTTCTTTTCTCCATAGGTAACATAGTACCCTTATTACAGAGAATAGGAAATACTGGGAGTTTTTCTGCTTCCAGCCTATAATTTTGCAATTTGAGCTGTTAGTTCAGCTACACTAGTTATATCAGAAGACAAAAAGATAAAGTGGCATACTAGATAGCAGGTTACTGCACACATGCATACAACAATTTTTGCTGACATGATCCTTGTTTTTAGATCTGGCCAAGAAGTCGGCAATCCCCTTGTTCCGCTCCCTCACTAACAGCTGAGGTAACAGAGGTCTAAGAAGGTGAAGTGACTAAGTGGTTCGCAGTCAAAGGCAGGAGGGTGTGCAGTTTTCTCACGTCCCCTGTTAACTGGCAGATGGGTGAACATCTCTAAATAAACTCCACTGGGTCCTCTCTAACATCCCGGATTCATGAGCCGAGTATGTAGCTGAGCTTTCTCTGCTCCACCAGAGGCCAAGATGACAGCATCCTCTGTGGGGTCCAGAGTTTGAAAGTCTTTTCCTCTGGGAGGCCTGTGGCCTCTGCCTTGTGTTCTCCTGCCTTCGCTTGCCTTACCCGTCTGCTTCTGCTTAAGCTTTTCCAGGTGGATTCTCTCCCCACAGAGCCCCAACACCTATTCCTACCTGTAGCTCTTGCAGTCACGTCTTTCTGCCACGCACTTTCTTTTTTTCTGTCTCCAACCTCAGTTCACTGCACTCTACTCTTGGAGCCAGAGTCACAAAGACCACCAGGATGATGTTTTTAAGAAATCTGAATGACAGCGGGCTGGCCGGCTTCTCGCGCGTGTGTGTCACCTGCTTTGTCCTCACAGGCGCAGCACCTGAGATTCTGTTACTTTACCAGAAGCTGCTTTTGTGGCCTCAGTGTCCAGGACAGTGTCTCAGTAGCCCCAGTCCTGATGGATATTTGGCTCTCTTGAATATCCACGCACAACTTACTGCGTGTTCCAATGGGTCTAACATCTAACCTCGAGAACATGAGAGCTTTAATTAGTTTTTTTATCTTTAAAAAAAACACGCTTCGTTTCAATGAGGTGATGCTTTGCCCACCAAGAAGTGGAGTGAGTGATGGTCCTTCTGGGGGAACGTGAGCTGGGGGAGAGGCCCACGCAGGCGGGTGGTGCCTGTGGGCAAGGAGAGGGAACTGAGGCAGCCCAGCTGGAGCCAGTGCGTACCTGAGCGTGTCCTTCACGTGGTCACGTGGGCTGGAAGTCAGGATGCCCAGAGCTTCAGCTGTGTTTTCTTTGGTGCTGCCAGACTTTGGGGCCAAGAGGGAGCTGGAGGGCAGGGAAAGAAGCAGAGAACGTCTGGTAGATAAGATGAGCCTTTCCATGGGTGTGGATCAAAGTATTTATTATCTTGAGATGTGCAGTGGACCACCCAGGAATTAATGTTCTATGCATCTCTATTATATTCAGTGTGTAGGAGAAAATGCAGAGTATAATTTTGACTAAGGTATCTAACCAATATATTTTAAGCTCTCAATTTTTAGTATTTTAAATTTATGTTAATGACTATTTTGCCTTAAGGATTTGATGTTATTTTGAGGTTACTTCCAAATGACCCATTTTAACAGATTTCATTTCTCTAAGATCTCACTGAGATGCTTGATAAGACATTTGGTGTTTCCTTACATATTGTCAGTATGATGTAACTGTTGGTCTTACACTTTGAATTTTTATGTCTGAAGTCTTTCATTAAGGAAATTTAGATGCATTCAGTGCAGGAGAGGATTTAGGAAAATTAGTAAGTGGCTTCTGAACCTGTTTTTCCAAAGAGAAGAAAACACTTTTTACATTGAAAAAAGAAAAGTGAGTTCCAAATTGGGAACACTGCCATCAGATGGATTTGGCATCAGTAGATGATTCCATTCTGGCACGATCCTTTCCCAGGGCTTGGGTATGGAACACGTTTCCTAGCCCCTCTGACTCTTTGTTTCCTCCACTATAAGTAGGGGTGGTAGTGGCGCACTAGTAAAGAGTTGGCCAAATTAAATATAGTGGTGCATGGAAAACGCGCAGCCAGTGCCTGACATAGCAAATTCTCAGTCGATATAAACTTCTGTTAGTAATAATAACAAATACTAATGGAAAATCCCAGAGGCACTTGGAAGAATTTGACTGAAGGATTCTAGGGTCTAATTAGAAGACTTAAGATTAAATGGGGCATTTATAAAGTACATAACAATTTTCCTTTTTAGAATTCTATTATAAAATAACAGTGAATGGCAATGTTGCAATTATAAAAAGAGTTTAACCAGATCAGAAAGCTCAGAACTGATTAAAGTATGGAAGGCTTGAGATTAATTGGTAGCCGAAAAAGACTACCTGAAACTGAGAACAGCATCTCACGGCAGACATTGGGAAAACAAAAGAGTTGTTTGAGAAGTAAAATTAAAATGAACTGAGTTTATTTTATAGTATGTCCATAGTTATGTACTAATTTTTGAAGACAATGAAAAAATGAAGTGATGTTACTGTTTTGTTTCTGGTGTGATGGTGTGCACTGAAATTTTACTGTGCCAACACTTTTGCAAGGAAGTGTTTTTAGGGAAGTGTTCCAAGTCATCATGGTTTCTTAAGCATCTCTCTTAACCCTGTCATGGGCAGATCATCTTTAGACTCTATCCTACTTTTAGTCCTGTCAGTTTTTTTCTCTTTGTTGTTCACAGGACTGACCAAAGAGTTAACAACTTTGCATATAACTAAGGAGCAGCTCACTGTTAACTCTTTGTATTACATTTTGCGTCATTTGCAAGCCCTATAGTTTCTCTCTACAGCCAGTTTATGTTATATTTGCAACAATTTCCAACAGCAAGTGGGGAGTAACTGAGAAAACATTGACAGCAGGCAGGCATGACCTAGTGTTGAATGCAGAAGGACATTTGAGTAGAGACTAACTTTATAAGTGGTCAGTTAGTCTTTGGGTGAATATCTTTGTGTATAATACTTTTGCTTTCCTATGGCTGCAGCAGCTGGCATGTTAAAACTGCCTTAAATAAGTGGATCCACCTCCTTCCCCTCAGTTATATATTTAAGAATTGAGAATGTGTGAATCCTAACTCTGACCACATGTGCTAATGTGACATTTCAAAGCAATGGAGGGAGGACAAGATGAATTAGTTAAAAATAGTGTTGAGAACTGGCCAAACATTTGGAGAAAAGAAATGGTTAGATTCCATTTCATACCATATGCCACAATACATTTCAGACAAAGAAACTGAAAAGCAGGGCAAAAAAAAGAAAGAAATCACAAAGCACAAAAGGAAACAAAGGTGGACACACAGACAAAAATCTGGAAATGTAGACACAGGATCAGCTTTTCTAAAAGGACCAAAAGACAGCTTCAATTATGTACGTGTTAAAATCTGGTCTGAAAGGATAGCAACTGGGGTGTCTGGTAGTGGTGATTGCTCCTGGTTGGGGGAGTACAGGTGGAAATGGGCTCTCCTTCCTTCCATTTCCATATTTTGTGCACATTTCCTAAAAACATATAATTTTTTAAAGGCAGTTATGACAAAAAAATAACAAGAAAATAACTAAATAATTGCATCACAAAGGGTGGTAAAGAGGTGGCAATGGCTGGTTTATATAAATTAGGAAAAATAATTTTCCTCAAACGGAAGTGATTTATTGTAGGGCAGTGGCCAGCGTGCATGGACCTTGTTTGTATTTCAGGTCATGTAAACTCACCCAGGTCCTGCCAGGACTCCCTGCAGGAAGTATGCAGCTGGCATGCAGGTCTTGCCTCTGCCCAGCCTGCAACTCCTTGCTGAGCACCGGCCATGCCATGCAAGGTGCTATCTGCATGTCTCCTTCATTGGCTTTGCAGTGTTTGTAATGAAACCATTGCGTTCTTAGAGCGCTCTCGTTCCTTGGCCTCTTTCCTAATATTGGAAATGGTCCCTGTCTTATCTAATCTGCTTTGTGGCTTCTTGTTCCCTTTTGTGTCTTACTATTGGTGTTCCTTCTATTTGAGTTCTAGTAGCGTCATCCAACTGCCATCTGTGAGCCATGGACTTGTAGGTTTGAACTCTCCCACTGGTTTTTTGTTCAGGCTCCATGTATCCCCACCAAACTGCCAAGACCTCTCTAGTTCCACACACCTGAGGAGAATTCATCTTGTTCTGTGTGTCCAGTCTTTGTGGATGACATTACCCTGTGTCCAGCCAGGGCCTCAGGAACATCCTTCACTCCCTATTTCCCTTATTCCCCTGTGGCATCACTGAGACTTGAATGTGTTAGTTCCAAAAGATGTCTCTTTCACACACTGCCATTACCTAACCCTATGTCTCTTATTCAGATGATCTACCAATAATCTTAAAACTCCTCCTTTACTTTTAATATTACAATAAAAAAGAACTTGTGAGTGTTCATAACAGAACTACAGCCAAAAATAGAAATAATGTAAATATCCATCAAGTGATGAGTGAGTAAATAAACATGTTACATCTGTGCAATGGATCATTCTGTAGTAAAAAGAAGTATTGATATGTGCTACAGAGTGGGTGAACCTCAAAAAATCATGCTCTGTGAAAGAAACCAGTCATAAGAGGCCATACATTATAGAATTCCTTTCATATGAGCTGTCCAGAATCAGCAAATTTGTGGAGACAGGAAGTATATTAGTGGCTGCCTAGGGCTGGAGGTGATTGGGAATGATAGCTCATATTGTGAAATGAGCTGATGGATGATGGGTGCGGAACACTGCGAATATAATAACTACTGAGTATATTATTTTAATGGTAAGTTCTATTGAATTATATCTCAAGAGAGTTAAAAAGCTCTCATTGTAGTAGAAAAATAAACTGTTCTTTGTACAAATTTAGAAAATATCAGCAAGCACTGATATTTATTATTTGGTGAATACTCTTGTAGCTAAATACTGTGTACATTGTTACAAATTTATACTTTTGTGAGTATGAGTTTTGTGAAAAATACAGATCCATGCCAGGCATGGTGGCACACATCTGTAATCCCGGCACTCAGGAGGCTGAGGCAAGAGGATCGCTGCAAATGTGAGGCCAGCCTGGGCTACAAAATGGATTCAAGCCCACCTGAACTGCATAGCGAAACCCCATCTCAAAAAGACCAAAAAACTCCCACAGATCTGGTTACGTTACTTCTGTATTTTCCAAGGCTTTAAATTTCTTTTTTATCTCTGTGTTACACTGAAAATCCTATACCTGAAATACAGTATTCTTTACTAAGTAGACCCACACCATCCTTATAGCTATATCCTCTGCATTTTCTTCCTTCTATCTTTTACTGATTCTGATGCTCTTCAAATACACTGTGTTTCCAGTTTCTGTGCTTTTGACAAGTTCTCTTGCTTAGATAGGCAGTCGTGGCAGCAGCACCGTGATCTCTGAAGGCCAACTGGAAGGGTGCCCCCACAAAGCAGTGCCTGGGCCTCCTTCTGTGCTATCTGCTCTGTCCTCTGTGGTCCTGGTCCCCAGGCTTCTGGCTGCAACAGTACTTACCGCAGTGTGCCCTCATTTCACATCAGATTCCCTCCCTCATCCCCAGGTAGAATGTTTCAAAGATCATACTCTATTTTGCATTCAGACTTCGTTACCCAAATTGTGCTACATGAACACATACATAGTTGATGTCCAGCATGTATTTTTAGAATGTTCTATTGAGAAATAATTATAAGATTCACAGGAAGATATAAAAATAGCACATAGAATTCCTGTGACCCATTTTCTGTAATGGTGACATCTTATATAACTCTGGTACAGAATCAAAACTGGGAAATTGACCCTGGCCTACCATATAGTTTTGGAATGAAACAGTGAAGCTTTTTATAAGGAGGATAAGCCCCTTGAAGTAGGTACACATTTTAGACTTCTAGGAAGGGTGGTGGCTGACACCACAGATGGAATCAATGGTCTGTGAAGATCTAAGTGTGTAGGTCAGCTGGTTAGGGTCTAGAGAGTCAGCTGATAGAGTAGGGAACTGCATGGGTATGGGAGGAGAAATGGAACGTCATGTGGCTGGTAACAGGAGCTACAACAGATTCCTGAGTTCAAGTGACGACAGAAGCAATATCCTGGAAATACTGATCTGGTGATGGTGTGCAGGATGAAGAATAAGGCAAGCTTTTAGAACTACTGATGGAAAGGCCTGAATTGGTAAGTGAATCTTCTTTCTATAGACAGTGTGTTTTATCTGAGTGGCAACGTGCTGGAGATTATGAAAGCTCATCCAAGATAGGATAGATGTCAGCAGCTGCCTCTGAGGGATTGGGCTTGACGGTATAGCAGAGGCCGGAAACAGACTTGGGTATCTGCAGGTTAGAGGTCACCATTGACATGCTGCAGCGAGCTGAGCCTGAGTCATGAGGCTGAGGAGCCCAGGGTTTGAGACTTGGCCACAGAGCCATGTATGGTGGGGGACTGGAAGGGAGCCTTGAATTTCAGGGGACTTGCACAAGAAGTGGTATCAGTGCCATTGAGGACAGCAGAGGGCTGGGAAGGATCCATCAGTAACTGGAAAAGCAATATAGGAATATTGCTATCATCAGGGTTTTGTTTCTTTTTCTTTACTTCAAAAAAGTATTTAGGTATTTGAAGGCCAGATGGTAAGGCAAGATGAGAGCGCTGAGGCCTGGTGTTAGACAGCGCTCTTAGGGGAAGAGAAGGAATAATCTAGAATGTAGGCAGGGAGGCTGGAGTCAGCACTTGAGAACAGAAAAGACAAAAATGTGTACACACAGTGGGGATCCACGGGGACCAAAGGAAGGGAAGAGGGAGTCCAGCCACTTAGGCTTTCAAGGAGTACAGCTTTATAATCTGCAAAAGAGTGAGAAGGGGTGATCAGCGAGGCAGCAACTAAAGCCAGTCTGGCAGGTTGGGCCGTTTAACTATTGTGGTGGTTGATTAACTGTCACCTGGAGTGGGGAAAGCTGAAGGGTCCAGACCTGAATGGAGGCAGCATGGTTGTGGGCATGGAAGACCACTTTAGGGAGGATTGTTTTTGAAGTAGTATAAAAAAGAGAAGAGGAGGGAAAGATTTCAGCAGATTTTCCTCAGAGGAGCTTTGGCTGTTCTCTTTAGAGGCGCTCCGGTTTGGGCTTTGGTGCAGATTCTTCTGATTCCGGCACCAGCCGTTCTGCTTGCTAGCACAAACTCCTAAGTTTTTCGTATTATTAGTATTTGGGAGCGGGGCGGGGACTGGGAATTGAACTCACGATCTTACACTTGCCAGGCAGGCACTGTGCTGCTGAGCTATATCCCCAGCCCCAAGACTCATAAGCATTTGTGCCAACCCTTCTACCTTTCAGCACAGAACCACTGATCTTTCATTGAGGATTCTTTGACCTCCTAATGTGGATTTGTATGGACCATTCCTGTGGGCTCCAGCCCTTGGGCTGGATCCTTCAGATCTCTAGCACACGGACAGACCTTTTGCACTCTTCTACATTTGATTCTGTGGGCAGCCATTGTAGGCATGTCTGTCTCTTGCATTAAATTGGATACAGAGCCTGTGCAGTCTTTTGAGAAGCCTTGCCCCAGCCCTGCAAACTCTTGTAAGCACTGACTAATACAGTGATCATGCAGCCAGTTCTTTCTGAGCCAAGGTTTTCTCACTTGACAAGGTAGAATAACATTGTTTTGAAAATCAAATTCTACTGTAAAAGTAAAGAAAGAATTTAGTTATTAGTAGCGTACACATTATTACACCTTGTAATAAAGTCCATCACAAGATAAATAGTGATTAGTAGAAACTGGGATTAGAGTTGGATTTGATGGGAGAAGCAGTTAGGAGGAGCATAGGGAAAGGTCTGCTGTCAAAGTCCTAATACAATAACATTCTCCTCATGTGTACTTAGCAAACACTTACTGATAGACATGTGGGCTGGAAACTAATTACCATGCGATGACAGAAGGCTGAGTTTTGGAAGTGGGATTAATGCAGGAACAGAACCCCAGGAGCTGGCAGACTCTCCTTCCTACAGATATTTATGCTAATGTGAATGTTCAAGAGTCTGAGGATGATTTGGGGAAACCCCACTGAAAGCAGGGAATAAATTAAGTAACTTTCAAAGGACACCACTATTCCTGTTTCTTAAGTTATTCAGTCGATCACAAGTCTGTGAAATGCCAATTTTCACCCCTCAGGCAGTAGTAAATACGAGCTGCCTTTTCTTTGGACTACTTTCATGTGAAATATTGCAAGGGAGATTCTAACTGTACAACTTTTAGTATCCTTTTAAAAATGCACAGTTTGGGCAAAAGAAAGAGAACCTCGGAAGTCCTTGGGCTCCCTGAATGAGACTGTTATCTCAGAGGCCTGTATCTCATTAAACAGAACTTCCCTCACATATCCGCCTGACACTTGGGCCTGCTTTTCTTTCAAATATGATGATAAAAAAATTACTTATTCCAACAATTGCTGGGAATAAAAACAAAACTATGAAGAGATTTCTGCTGATGAGCTATAAAAATGTAACTCCCACCCTTAGATTTCTCCCCCTCAGTTCAACCCCCAATTTTGCTACCTCAGGGGATCTGTTTTCTTTTTTTTTTTTTTTTTTTTGGCGGTACTGGGGATTGAACTCAGGACGCTGTGCTTGCTAGGCAAGCGCTTATTCCACTGAGCTATATCCCCAGCTCCCTAGGGGATCTGTTTTCAATAGTAAAGTTTTGTTGATTCACCTCAAATTTATAAGTACAGATATACTTCAATTAATAACTTAGCTGTTTAATGGCTGTTCCTACTTACAGCTAAGGCCAGCTGTTCAGACTTACAACTGCTACATGCACTTACAACCCATCTTTTTTGGTACATTTCTATATATCTTGTTTTATAGAGTCTTAATGTCTTTATTTTTTATAGTATACCATGTTCATATAGTACTGCAAGTTTTGCTCATTGAACTGTACAGTCCACTACTGTAGCTTCATGTTCCATTATACATTACAGTACTGCATAAAAAAGTTAAGCAAAGAAAAGCAAAGTTATCAAGTTGACCATTTCTTTCTTCTGAGTATTGTAATATAGGTACGATATACAATTCCTTATTGTGACCAATTCATGTAGCAACTTAGTTCCAGGACCGTAACTCAGTCATTAAATAAGGGATGTCTATATATACTTCCTGTTTTCTTCCCCTCACTTTCTACTCCTGGTATCTGTCTCTGAGGAATTTGATTTTCAATAATACGATGAATCTATTGTCTGCTTTCACTGTAAATCTATTAGTTTTATTAAAATGTATTAATTTTTTTCATTTTGCATTAGATTGTTGAAGTGCCTGAATAAAGTATTTTAATTGCTTGAAAGTAGTTCATCAATCATTTCTTGTGTGAGACAGTCATTAAGGTTTGTTTTATATCATGTCATTTTCAGTAAAATGCTCTAAATACATGCATAATGAGATATCTCAGACACATCCAATAATTTGGCCCATGCCTATCACTTAATCATTTTTAATTCTAGCCAGTACAGCTGGCCCAAAATAGGAAACCTCTGCTTCTGACACTGCTCAGCCCATCCTGCCTGATGAAGCCAGCCCTGAGTTGTCAGCCTTTTAAATTTTTTTCATACTGTGCTTCTAAACAAATCTATTGTTTTAAGGAACAAATTATTAGAATAATCAAACCATTCTGATTTTCATAGAATGTGGATAACAAAAATTGAAGTGAAAACCTAGTCTCTTGTTTCTGGTGGCTCTCAGTGCATACAATTATCCTGTTGCAGCAATTTAACGTATTTTTTTCTGTTCCTCTGTATAGTATGGCTCCACCAGGTATGCCTGTAAAATTTAGCTTTTTATTTTTAACTGTTTAATTCTTTATTTAAAAGTGTTCTTGTTAGCTAAGATTTTGCATTCCTTGCAGCTTTCTGAGCCGTGCTTCAGGGTCATGTGGAAAGTGTGGCCAAAAGCAGCAATGTTGCTCCAGCTCTCAATACCGATAGCATGGTTTTACTTAGTGCAGGTGTTTTCACGTTGGTTGCATTAAGGTATATTGGCACTTGGTACAAATAGTCTTGGAAATGACGACAAGTGTGAAATGAGAGGGAAAAATGTGGTGCCCTTGAGTGTCCAGTGAGGGGTGCCAGGCTGCAGGTCACCACTGTTGTCACTGCCACCACCAAGGGCAAGGTAGGTGGCGGGGCTCAGCTGCAGAAGTCTGTATAAGTTTCACGGAAAAACAAACACAAAATTTGATGCAGCACGTTTACTCAGCATCCAAGACTATGCGCTTATGCAAATAACCTGATGCTTTGTCCGTGTTTTTTTTAAAGATAGATCCTTCCTTTCCACATTAGGTAAAGTGCCAGGCTATGGTAACTTTTTAAGCTTACTGCATTAACAGACAGAAAAAGCTATAAATTATATAGTTTATTTATTATTTCCATTGAAAATCATACCACGCACCAAGCCGAGGCTAAGACCCCAAGGTGAAGTGTGTGGAGTTCCCAGAGCAAGCACTGCCTGGTGACTGGCACAGGTGAGCCAGGCGAACGGCCTGCCCTGGGAGTGGCTTCACAGCCCGCTGTGCCCCTCTCCTGAAAGCCTTGGATTCCTCCCCTGGGGCCTGGTCCTGTGTCCTTCCCCAGCCGGCAGCGAATCATTGCCTTTTCTTGGATTACTCTGGGGCTAGAAATTGTTGCTGAAATAATGGTAAAACTGACACAGCTGTTTCTTCCCGTGCCATGCTGTGGACTTTACCGGGTTGTCTCTGCTGAGCACAGTCCCGTGGCTTGGGTTTTGAGTGGCTTTCTAGTTCTTCTCCAGTGGAGATCGTCCCTGTCACTGTGCTCTAGCTCCCGTGTTTTCCCCTGAGTCACACAGTGGGCCTTGCTCTGCTGCTCCCTGAAGCCCGAGACTGTGAAGAGCAAACTTCGTCTGGTCACTTTATGTGAGTTTCCATGTGATTTTATCTTTTTTCTTCCTTTCTCCACGGAAGATGCACTTGGTCTTCTGCCGGAGCTGAGCCTGTTACCCTCACTGCAGGCTCTGCTTCCCCGGCTCTCCCTTCCCTGTCTTCACAGCAGTGCCCCGTCTCCTGTCCCCATCTCCACAGCAGTGCTCCACGCTCCCTGCCCACCTGGGCCCGGCCATTCTGGTCTCCTTTCCCTCTGCTCACCCAGCCTTTCCTGCCTCAGTCTTTGCAGATGCTTGAATTTTGTCCTCTGCCCCCTCCCAGGTGCCCATCCCATACTGCCAAGTGCCAGCTCACTGGCTGGCAACTCACACCCATGCTCTGGTCTTGGTCTGGGCCACTGTCCTGTGAGAGGTCTGCAGTGACCCCTGGAGTTCTCTCTCATGTTCTCTGGGTGTCTTCTATGTAGCTGAACTATAATTCACAATCGTATCCTCATCTGGGGTTTTTTACTATTTCCCCATTATTCTCTGAGTTTTGTGAGGAGGGGACCATGTCTGTGTCTCCTGCTACTATGTGCCCAGCTGAGTGGCTGCCATGCATGGACATCCCAGAGCCACCAATGGGTGGACCGCGTCTTCTCCTACTTCCTGTTTCCTTGGGAGCCTCATCCTCCTTCAGCTGTCACCCATTTCTCTTCTGCTGCCCCTTTCCCATCTCTAAACTGTGCTCATTCTGTTTCAATAATGCTGCCTGACTATCAATGTCATGGTATTAGGTGTCCTGTTTTCCTGCCCCTCAAGACTTATAAAGTACACAATCTGTGGCCTCTTAAATACAGATTTGGAGTGAAGCTACATAGCTTCTGTAAACAATCCATCCTCTCACCCAGGGAGCACCGTTAGGAATATCATTATCACATAAATGCCTAAAAGTAGAAAAGACATGCTCATGGAATAGGACAGGTTTTTTTCCAGTTAGCAAACACTATTAAAAATGCTACTTTGTTCAGGCATTGTGATAGGATAGCTTACAAGAGAGATGGGATTCCTGCCTTACTGGAGCTTACATGCTTGTGGAAAGGCCAAGATAATGAACAATTATGCAACTAACAAGAGAATTGTAGGTTGTCTTCAAGTGCAGTGAAACAGAGCTGGAAGAGTTCCTGGTGCTGGCACCTCAGGGTGTAAGGAGCACTGTGCAATCTGCCTTTACCCCGCTGTCTGCCTCACAAGATCAAACCAGGAGGCCACGCGTCTTCTGACTGCTCCAAGCCCTTTACTCTCTCCTGGCCTTTACATTCTTTTTCCTCATCTTGGAATGTGATTCCTCTACTTCTTCATTTCTCATCCTTCTCTTCATAGAAGACCTCCTGATTTTAATAAGGAGAGTTGGCAGGAAGAGCTAAATAATAAACTGTTCCTTACATCTCAATGTTATTAACCAATGGTCAGAAACCATCAGATCGTCATAAGCAGGGAAATCACTTGATCTGACCCGTGCTTTCAAAACTACCATGGCTGCTGCACGGGGAGGGTTTTGGAAAACAGCTGGAGCAGAAACAGGGACTGCCGAGGACCTGGAGAAATGTTTGACTGGGACTGTGGCAGCAGATAAAAATAGGAGGAGCTGTGATATTGGAGAGGCTCCAGGACGTGGCATTGGCGATGGGTTGCACGCAGGGAGTGGGGTCAAGGGAGGAAGCAGAGGTGACTCCTGGAATATTGGCTTTGGCTGTGGGGTGGACTGCAGTGCTGGTGGTGAAGCGGTGAAGTCCACAGTGAGGAAGAGCAATGAGACAGAGAGAGAGAGGGAGAGGGAGAAAGAGAGGGAAAAAGAGAGAGAGAGGGAGGGAGAGAATGTGTGTTTTGGGGTTCTGCAGAGCCAAAGGCTCAGGATTGGCTGTGCTCTTCCGAAAGGCCCAGCTCACACCCACCTGTGGATGTCGGTGGCCTGGAGCACAGGGCGCAGATACAGAGATGCCGGCCCACTCAAAGTGCCCACAGCGGGGCGGCTTATACCGGGGAGGGAAGAGAAGTGATCTGGTCTGCGCCGAGAGCCTTCCAAAGCCTCGAGGCCAGGGAGGAGAGCAGGAGCCAAGGCTGGAAATGGAGGAGAAGCAGCCAAGGAACGAGCAGGAGGGAAGCCGAGAGAGGAGCTGCTGGAAGCCGAGAGCAGGGGGGATTTCCCGGGTCACACAGGGAGCGTGGTGAGGGCTGACGGGAACCCCCTCCCTCCACCTGGGCCCTGCAGAGTTGGCAGCACTTCTTCATGTATTCACTCTTTATCTCTAAGGGAAATAAAACTACATGTGTGTCGTTCGACTTGTTTGATTTATAGAAGAACAAGCATAAGCAGTGCATCCGCCATCTTGTTACTCTTCAGAGGGACCCGACGGGACAGTCCCAGGCCCTTCCAGGACCTTGGGCGTGCTGGGCATCTTCCTTTCTTCCTGAGCTCCCATTAGACCAGCTTCTTTTCTTACTTTTTCCTTACAGTCTGAGTGGACAACGGAAAAGTAATGGTGAGCAGAAAAACAGACCTGGTTCCTGCCATCAGGGGCCTATTTTGTCACTTCGTGAAGCGCCGATACAGATATTCAGTTACAAAATGAGGGCCGGAGAGGAAGGAGCCTCAGACTTGGAAAGTGGCGGTGGAGCTGAGGAGGAGGAGATGGGTGTGAGAACTTTTTCATGATATAAAATTAGCAGGTTTGGGAGTGGCTTGGAGACAAGGATTGAGGGGAAAAGAGGCCTCAGGGAGAGCACATGGATTGCTGGTTCCAGTGAGCCGGGGCGCTGGCCACTGGGGAGCCTTTTATGGGGGACAGAGTTTGAGGGAGGAAGAGCATGCGTTTAGTTTTGTCTGTGCTGATCTTGAGGGCTTATCTCATGTCTGCTTTTCCTGTAGGAATATTTGACTCTTTTCTGGCTACTCTAATCCCAAAAGATCAAATAACATTGTGCTTCAGCGTATCATTTCCTGCCGGTACTTCTCATCAGCACTTAGTATTGCACTGTTTCTTTGCCCTTATGTGTTCTAAATGAGGACAGAAAGCTCTACATGGGTACAAAATATATGATCACTGTTTTTGTTTATACAGCTGATAACACTCAGCAGCACAGAAATGTTAAACAGTGGGACACATTTGGGTCACCAAGGTCAATAGGTGATTTTCTTGAGAACAGCCTAACTCTGGGTTAGTTCTTTAGCTACAAAAATTCACCAGATAAAAAGCATCTCTCAGGGCAACAGCAATGAGTGAGTGAGTTTAGTAACAGAAAGCGAATGCATGCTAATAGAGTATGTTCCCTTTCTGGAAGTGTTTTGTAATGCAAGTCATGAAATACCTACTACAGTATTTACCCAAACTTCACATGAAACAGATGATGGACACTCAAGAATGTTCCCACTTTGAAATTTTGCTTCTTGTGAGTGTTTTAATGCATTATAAGGCATCATCTAAGTCTGTGTCTGTATTCTAATTTGATAGCCCTCTTCATGCTGTTTCTCAAGTTAGCCTCAAGGTTTCAGCATTGGAAAATCAGAATTTTTTTTTCCAGCTGTCTCAATGTAATCTACTTGAAGGCAGAAGCACTGTCCTGTAAGTTTACAGCCTAAGTAAATCAATTTTAAAGGTGCACTGCTCAGAGACCAGGTGGCATAATGAGATGACATAGTAGCTATTTACATTTGAAGAGCTGGCACTATTTCATACTGAGGTGCCAGAATGACTTTTGAGTGTGGTAGGTATCTGAGAAGATCACAGAGTGCTGGAATGTAACGTAATGCATCCTCTGTGAATTACATTGCCACGTTAGCCATGTGAGATACAGCAGGGCAGTCTGAGTGACCTCAGGAGGCATCCAGAGTCTTGTTTTAATGAGTGATGAGAAGCTCAAGCCAGTCTGCAGGGAGACCTGCCTGCTCTGAACAGTTGTATGTGGGAGTGGAAATTGAGATACAACTTTTTCTAGTCTTCTTATCTTTATCTGGCTCATTAGTTATTCAGCAAGTATTTACTTAAGTCTCTTTTTCTGAGCCCTTGTCATTTTAGGCATGGATTTTTACAACAAGACCAGTTACCTTTCCTCTCCCTGGCTCACCTCCCACACATGCCAACAATAATATTTTTGAAGATGTGTTGTGAAAAACTTACTTGTACTTGGAAAGAAAGTATGATAAACCTATCTTTAATGCTTGTAAAATCATCTCTTAGTAATCTGAAGATACTTAATTAGACTGTTTATCTGCAGATCTTTTGCTTTTGTCATCTGCCTTTGCCAAGAATGTCTAGTAATTTTGCACTATTTCCATTTGAGAAACTTTTAAAGTTACATAAAAGCCCATCATCATTAACTCATATTTAATATATGAATCTAAGGTTTCCTATTATAGTAATACATTGTGTGCTAGCCAGAGCCATCACTTCATTTGAAAAAACATAAATGCTCAAAGGTAACAGTCAGACTGACTTTTCCTGTGAAAATGTGTTTCAGCAACTCACAGACTTACGCTCTACTGACTTGACCCCTTTAGTGTCATTCCTTTAAGTCCTCATCCCTTTACATCCAGTCCTTTGGACAAAATGGTCCAGTTCATGGTTTGTCATCAGAGTGAAGGAGGCAGTGGTGGTGGTTTGGTGGTGGTCATGACAGCTGACGAGGGATAGTCCTAGGGGAAGGTCGCCTCTTTTCCTCCTCTACCTAAGTAGCTGGTTCAATGTGCCCAGGGTACACAGGGACTTGTGCAGCCCTTGGGAGTCATCTTGTATCAACAGTGCTCTAAGCTGCTCAGAGTTCTCTTCTTCCATGATCCTGCACTTGCCTTGGGATTGGCCTGTGGGGTGCAGAATGTGGAGACAGAGGCCGATGGCTTTACACTGTGTGCCCCTGAACCGCAGTTCTTTCCTTACCTGTAGCTGCTAGGATGTCAGACCCTTATATCAATGACAGCCTGTCGTATAACCTTCTGTCTCCAACATCCCAAGTTACAAGTTACAGCTGTGGCCCACAGAAGGCTCGGTACAGCTCTTCTATGGCTTATGGAGATAGCTGATCGAACTGAGGTGAGCTTGGGACAGGGTGCACTTACGCAGCTGAAAAGGTGATTTGGGGGAATATACTTCCATCATTACCTCTTGGCATTGAGTGATCATTTATTCGGTGACTCTTTGTTGAGTTCCTACTCTGTGCTCGTTCCCACACTAGAGCTGGTGAACAAAGTGGACAAAGACTCTGCCCTAATAAAGCATCCCTCCTAGTGGGGAGGAAGCAGTACACACACAACAAAAGGATGGTTATAAACTGGTGAGTAGCGCACAGGCGGGAAGCAGGTTGTGAGGAGAGGAGTGCAGGGCCAGGAGTGGGGGAGCCATGGTAAGAAGGTGCGTTGGTGGGCTGTGGGTGGGGTGCACATTGCAGAGACAGAGAACAGGGCAGGCCAGGGACTCCACGAATAGTAAAAAGGCAGATGTGTGTGAGGATGTTAACATTCAGTGGTGTTGGTAAGGTAGATGGGGTGGGGGGCAGGTCACACAGGAGAATTTGTTTCTAAATTTAGGTTTATTAGAAATGAACATTCTTGAAACAGGCCCTTTTTAATGAACCCATTAATAACTCTTAGGCCAAATGAAAGGTGATGATCTTAACCTTGAGCAGCCAGTCTGCATTCACTACCCAGGATTACGGTAGGCAGAAGCCAGCAGCATGTTGAAGAAGCGTTTTATTAAATTCATAAGCCTGTGACTGCTCTGCTGCCAGGCATTTATCAATAAGTGGAGTAGAAAAGTTGAAAAGGTCGCAGGCACTAACATTTGAGAAGATGAATAATTTAATGAGAATGAGATCATGAATAATGAATTTTAAAAAAGAAATCTTGCTTGTGAGTAGAGATTCATGATTTCCATTTTACAGCAAAATATAGCTGGCTGCCATGCATTCCTGCCCGCCTTTGTCCAAGTACATTAGGCCCAGCCCGTGAGTGCCTTGATATGCAGATGTACGACTGCTTCTTGTGCCGAAACCATTAACGTTTAATGTGTTCAGCTCCAGCATAAGTGGTCACAGATGAGTCATAGTGGTGCTGCCTGCTTTGGTGAAAATGATCGTCAGCAAGAGAACTGTCCCCAGTGGCCATGCTAATCTTCGAAGTTGATTTCCTAAATGTTTCTGTGTCTGTAAGAGATCAGGAATAAACATCGCATGGCTGGTGGGTGAAGCACTGTGATAATTGCTCAAAACCCACAGGAAATGTGATGATGATAAAGTAGAACTCTGTCACTCTTGACATTTTATTTTTAAATTCTTGGTGTCAGGAGGATGCAAGTAATATAAGCCATGCATTAAGAATGGAATTAGCCACCCGTAAGGTTTCTTGTTCAAGAAATAAATGCCAAAAGTTGTGTACTATATTATGATCTCATCATGTAGCTGCTAGCCACAGAGCAGGATGGGCCAGCAGGTTTGCATGGCTGGAGCTTT
This sequence comes from Dinomys branickii, assembly GCA_004027595.1. NCBI lineage: Eukaryota > Metazoa > Chordata > Mammalia > Rodentia > Dinomyidae > Dinomys > Dinomys branickii. Next base: position 116,915 of record PVLD010003422.1, read on the forward strand.
AGATAGCAACCTAGCCCAATAAAAACAGGACTGTGGCTTGGGCATAGGAGACTTAACAGCTTGGTAATTACTCAGGTGCTTAACTGACCCAGCCACTCTCCAGGTACTGAGGAGTCCCAGCCAAACACACTGCCAGCCACGCTCTCTGATCTCCTGCAACCCTTGGAGACACATGTATCCATTCGTGTCCCTGCAGAGGTTAACGTCCTTCACTATCTTCCAGCTAATTCCACATCACCTGCCATGACACTGTGTCCCTTCTTGATCTGGCATTGTGTCTCCAGCCCCTTCCCTTCAGTTGCTACCAGGAACGTGGGGTGCTGCCGTTCTCCTCTGTCTGCAGCACCCAGAAAGTCTTGTGCCGTCTCCTTGAACTCAAGTCTTCTTGTGCCTGGTATGCTGCTCCCCATCCACTTTGTCTACTCCAGTGGGCTGACTTCTATAGTTCTTTCTCAACATCTCCAGCACTGTCTGTGGCTCTTTGCACCTCTCCTGACTCCCCGCACCCTCTCCCCTGGAGTCACAGGGGTAGCTTTGCCCAGGCTTGCCCAGCATACCGGATCTAGGGCTGCACTGTAGTGGAGATCTATTCCCATAGCCCAGCCCTGCTGTGGGCTTTCTGAGGGTAGGGGCTGCATCCCTCACCCTTGGCATCCTTAGCTCTCAGCGCCTGGTCTCCAGTTGGAGATGCTCAGTGGGGTGTGGATGATGTGTGCAGTGTACACCTTCTACATTCTCTCTTGGCCCTGACAGAATGTAGAAAAGCTGGATCATTTCCAAATCAGTCTGGATGTTATACTAGGTAATTCAGGATAAGAACAAGAAAATGAAACTTCCATCATTCTATCGCATTACCATTTGACTGTTTCCCTTCCTAAGTGAGAACATTTTTACAGTCATTTTATTTAATGAAGCTCATGGTCTAGACTTGCTGTAACTCTGTAAAATTCACACTCATTAACTATTAAAAGGTGAGCCACTCGTGGGCATAGGCTGTGGTTCAGATGTTCTGAGAAGTGTTTTATCTCTGCAAGGTGAGAAGACGGTGCTGCCTCCCCTCCCTGTGCATCGCAGCTACGGGTGGATGTACCAAGGAAGCTGCGTTTTAAATTAAGCAACAGTATGTTAGGACCAGAAGATAACTCTAAAGGACTTGTGCTAATACTGCAGGCGCTTTGGTATCTAAAACACCCTGAAATGATGGATGTTTATTCTTAAGCATCTCTAGGGACAGACATCAACCACCTCTCAATTATGTTCCATTATCTCACCAGCCTTTGCCTCAGGAAGATTTTTTCCCCTTAATTTTTATCTTTAAGGGAATGCTCTAAGCTCATTTCCTTTTGCCCTGGCTTTAGAGGAGATAAAAAAGAAACACTCACCAGCACCTACCCATCCCCTGTGGGTTGGAGAGTGTCTGCTTCCCTGGGTAGCTTTTGCTTTCCAGTGCTGAGTGGGCCCAGTGTTGCGCTTGCCTGCTCTGCACACTGTTCCACAGAGACACCGCCTTTCTGACTGTCTCTGCTCTTCTGCAGCAAGTGTCCGGGGCCTCAAGTTCGATTCTCATTAATATGTGAGATGCAGTCCTACTACCTAGGGCTGTGGAAAACTAAAAACAGATGCTCAAGAGAAAAGCAAATATTTACTTGTCCTGCTTCTCCAGAAATATACCATGTTATAGAAGTTTCAGTGTACAACCAGGACAGAACTCCGTGTTCCCTGAATTCTATTAATTGGCTTCTCCAAGCCAAGTAAGTGCCCTGTTGCACAGGACATCTGTGGATCCAAACCTGATCTTGACATCTAACCTACAGAAACTGACAGGCTCAGCCTCTTGGGAACATGGTGATAAGAGCCATAGAGGAGCAGAAGGAGACAATTCCTAATATCTGTTTACAAAAAAAATGCCCGTTTTGATGATATATTGTTGACACATTGAAAGCATGAGTTACGCGTAATTATTACTATTGAGTAAACGCCTAAAGTTACATTGCTGTTTGCCATGGGGCTAGCAATGTAAATCACAAATATTGTCAAAGTAGCGTTACAGATATTTTGAGTCATGTCTAAGATCCAAGTGGTAAGTGTGGAGAGTGATCAAATAAAGAATTTGCAAGAATGTATGTAGCCATTTACCTAGGTTTATGCTGCCAGTTTTTAAGACCTGTATGCATTTCCCTTCAACTTTAAACCAAGGTGAAGAGCACTGAGATCTGAGATCTGGACATAGGTTTATTTCCAGGATTAGTCGTGGCTGTTTCACTTTAATGAATGTCACACTCTGGCCATCATTCTGAAACTGCTTTTGAAAGAACTTTTGACCCCCTCTAATCAAAGAAGTAAAGTCCACATTGAAAATAACCACTCTGTTTGAGCCGCTTGCTATTGGAAGTGGCTAGAAGGTTGTACTTTGATAACTTTTTTATGGCCCACTCTAAAACTGCCCTATTTTTTTAAAATGGAGAGAGTGTAAAGCTTTTACTGCCAAGAAAAAGAAATGATGTGCAGTGTTGGTGTGTCTTCCAGCACTTTAAAAGCTGCTTTTTATTCTGGTCTAGTGCAAAATAGATTCTCGCATGAACAATCCAGTGCTCTGGGGCTGTGGCGCTGCACTTCCGGTCAGCTCTGCCCCGTGTGTGCTGAGTGGGATGATGGGAAGGGATGCCTGTGTAGGGTACAGCGCATCGTCCTTGCCAGTCTCTCAGTGCTGTAGCTGAGTCCTGAGAGGTGACACGTGAGCGTCTTGAAACAGTGGGTCCCGTGGGCCTGACTGCAGACTGGGGTGACTGAGAGAGCAGTTTGTTTACACCTCAGATCTCGCTGGGTTGCTGCCAATAAGAGGAGCATTTACAGAACTTACACTTTATTCATTTTAGCTTTGAGAGGCTTTTTAAAATCTTGCCCACAACTTACCAATTAAAAAATATGTTATTATGCTACCAAATCTTGCTTTGACAATGAAGATTCTCTTTTGAGCCATCTCTTCTCCATTTTGCTTTATTGGTGGGGCAGAAGGTGGGGTCCTTTTCACTTGCATCCTGGTTACATCCCTGAATACCGCAAAGTGTGTGCTGCAGACCTGTTGTTATGCGGGCCACCTGTGCCCCCATCCGTCCCCACACTTGTCACTCTCCTGTGGTTCCTCTTGCATGCCTGACACTGGGCGGCATTTTAGTACAGGGCTGGCATGGCTAGTTGAAGATGCTGTGTGGGATTATACTGAGGGTGAGTGGGGAGGCAGTAGGACCTGGACGGGTACCTCCCAACCCTCAGCTTGCTGTGTGGTATTAAGCCTCCTGTCCTCACCTTACACTGTGGTGGTGCTACAGGGATGATAGAGCTGCGGTGAGGAGTGTCTGCCACAGGACCACGCTGCTGGGAAGTGCTGGGCTCACAATGACTTCCTGTTTTATTATAATCACTACAGTGGAAAGTGATTTGTCCCTTGTTGCATCCAGTGTTCCACAACTGCTATAAAAGATTCCCTAAAGAAATTCTTGGTGGCAACTTTAAAGCCCTGGTCAGTTTCTTATGGAAAAGGGAACAGTGTTACGTGTGCTCCTTCTGTGATGAGAACACAGTCTCACAAATATTTCTATGTTGCCTCACCAGTGTTTGAGATTGAAAGCAGATCCAGCCCAAACACTGAACTCATGGCTGGGAGATAATCTTTTTTGGCGGTAAAGAGGGTTTGTACTAGTTTTTTGGAACTAACACTTAGAAATCCCTGGCTGTAGCTGTGGTGTAGATGTAACATCAAGAGGAAATATTTGCATAGTGTAGTGGATGAGGCTACAAAGGGAAATGAAAATAGCTTGGAGGTTAGTGCTGGGTGAACCCCTAGGTTAGCATGAAATAGTGAAAATAGCGTAGAAATTAGTGTTGGGTAAATCTAGGTTCAACTTACTAATCAGATCTCATGTGCTCAGCATCATTTCTGGAGGAGCTGTACCGCCTACTTCATAAGGACATGGGCTATCAGGGAAGATGGCATCTGTGGAGCACCTTGGTAACCCTACATGTCCTCCGCTCTTCCCTTAGTGTTTGGCACATTCCCATATGCAACGGCCTCTTTTTTCTGACCTGTCTTGCTTTCACACTTCCTCAGCTTGTGCCCTTGTTTCTGAGCCATTTCTGTAATTGCTCACCTGGTCTGAGGAAGACCGATCCTGTCACCCAAGTTGCCAGGAGGGTTTTAGGAAAATAGGCATTAAAGAGAAATAGGGTGCTGCCCATATACCAGCTAAAACTTTAGTGAGCAGAAGAAATACCCTGGTGCCAGATAATGACTTCCTCCTAAGTCCTGTGGCCAACAAAATGGTATTATTCCAGAGTTTAATTTCTTCTGGTATCTCTCTTGACCCCCCCCCCGTGTATGTGTGTGTGTGTCTTTCTCCCCCACCCCTTCTTTCTTATGGTGCGTGAAGATGGCAGAGATTGTTTTAAATTCTATATTTAGTCCACAGCTCTTGCCAGTAAAGGAGAGACCTGCATGTTGCTGCTCCTGTTTTAGTTGCTAGGCTTTGGGTCCACATGGAGCCTTGCAGAGCACAGGGTCCCAGGGGACTTGAAAGCAGAGTCCAGATCGATACAGAACCCTGTGCCTGTCAGGTCCCCACCCAGATGAGGCATCTGTTATAAGTGTCAGTCTAAAACACAGCTGGAAATAAATCAGGACTCCTTCAGATAGCTGCAACAGGGCATTTATTTATTCATTCAGGTACAGGGTAGAAACTGGAAGGGAATGCATCCCAGGATCTGATTTGATTCTCTTATTTATGATTGAGAGAAACCACAGGCCGTGTGGTCTGCAGATAAAGTGTGGTTGGAAGATAACATCTGGATCAATTTTATCTCTAAATGTCTGTTTAGGTTTGTTTCCCTTAGACTTGGAGTCTGTTGATTTTTGCATTATGGGTCACAGATTCCACTCAAGGATTCACACGTTCACATATTTATAGGCACAATGTTGAGAGGAACCCATGAGAAAGATGGGTTCTCATTATGAAGATACTGGCACAATGTTAGGTTGGTCACCAAGAAGTGCTAGGGATAAAAAGTAACACATTTTTAAAAAAAGTTTATGTATGTATATATGAGAGTGCAAGATCTTTCAAGCTGCATAACATATATGTACATATTTGTTCTGATGCTAAGTTATTTATTTCCAGAAGACAGTACATTTTGAGAGCAGTATCTACCTTAAAGTTCCCATTTAATGAAAAGAGCCAACTGTATAATAAGGACCTTTACACCTGAAAATAAGTGTTGCTCTGTTTGTTTCAAAGTAAAAAGTAACAATGTTAAAACTGTTTAGCAATAGTTTAGGATGCACTGTGAGGCTCTAATTTTAAGTGAAATAAAATCAGACACATGAGCTTAAATATTCCATGGTTTCTCTTATATGAGAAACCCAAGTTATAAATAAAGAGCATAAAAAGAGAGAGAGAATAGTGAGTAGAGACATAAACCTTTCTCAGATGGGAAGAAGATCGAGAGGTAAAGATAAGGAGGGCAGGGACAGGGGACGAAAAAAGAAATCGAGGTGTGTTATGTACAAGGACCAACTCCAAAGAAGGTAGGTAAGCGTTATGTACTGTACATATGTAGACAGAATTTTCAAATGAAAGATTCTAAGTTGACTTGTTGCATTGAAGAGTGGACCTTTGACAAATTAGAAACACATGTCTCCAAAGACAATTATCACAACAAATATTTGATCCTATATAAACAGCTGCAGTGTAAGAAACTGAGAAGAATAACTGTATAATAAGGAACTGATTCCCCAGGTTGTGAGCCCCTTGCTGGCATGGTCAGTGAGATAATGAGGCTGGCAGAAGGGAAAGGATCCTGACACTGGGTTTGTTCCCCTCTGGAGAAAGGCTGATGTCATTTTGGAGTGGATCTAATCAGATTGCTGGCTCCCTTAAGGAATCTAAATGAGATGTGGTCTCTGTCAACAGCAAGGGCACCTGCCTTATACCTTCCCGTGCCGTCTGCAGGCCCAGTCCCTTTCCTGGACTTGACGCACACTCAGCCCTCTTCCCCTTCTGCCTCTGTGCTTCCTACACTCGCCTGCATCCCAGGACTCTGAGGAGCTGTTGCCATTTCTGTGTTACTTTCAGAATTCAGCTTTCGTGAAATCATCCACTGGGTTATCTTTCTGCACCTTGGAGCAGCCCTCAGCCTGTCCTTGAACGAGGCCCCCTCCGGTGCTGTGATGTTGCCTCATCCCTCACTGGGCCTCCTCGGCCTCATCTGTGCGCCCCTCTCCACTCTGCTCAGCCAGCACTCAAAGGGTTGTGTCCTTGGCTGTCCTCCTCCCTCCTGGAAGATTAATGTCTGTCATTAGCTCCTTTCTGTATGCTGATGACGTCCAGATTGGGACCCTTCCCAGATCTGCCTCTCCCAAGCTCCAGACCCATATATCCAATGCCTGCGTGACTTTTCCCTCTCAAATATGCTGCGAGCACTTTCAGCTCAGCATGGTCAGAAATTTAAATCATAATTTTCTACATCCCAGGCTCCCCGAGCCTGCTTCTCTTTGTAGTTCCTCTCTGGGGACAGGGCTGACACCTCTTCAGGTGCCTGAGTTACAGTCAGCCCAGTGCCCAAGCTGTCTGTCCCTTGGCTACTGGTGTACTCAGGGCCACCACTGTGCTACTTTTGCTTCATATCAGAAGTGTGTTCTGTCTGTCTGTCTGTCTGTCTGTCTCTCTGTCTCTGTAGTCTTTCTTCTTGGATGTATTTTTCATACAGTATTTCACAATGTATAGGCAGAACCCTTTTGGCCCAAAGTTTTCCTTTAGCGAAAACCCCTATTTTCTCTAGGATTAAGTCCAGGTTCCTTACTATGGTAAGAGGCCTTCATCAGCTCATGATTGCTTTCTATTCTAGCCTTACCTCTCACCACCTGGTGTTGTGAAAAAATTGAATTTTCTCTTTAAACATTCGTACGTAGCTTGCCCTCTGCACTCTTGTCTCTTTCTGCCTTGCTACCTTTCCTGGCCAGTTCCTAATTACCCTCATTCTTCTGCTCCCATGGCCCTTCCCCAAGTTTCTGGCTGAAGCCCATTTATTTCCTCCTGCTCACCCAGACGGAGTTTTGTGTTTCTGTGGACCCATTGCTTATCCCATCATAGCCAGTGGTAAAAGCTGAAGTGTCTGTGCCAGAAGGCCAAGGGATCTGCTCTGTAACCCAGGAAACAAAGCCCAAGATGAAGACAAGGGTTGAAACGCCCTCAAAGAAAGAAAACAGCCAAAGCTCTTTTGAAGAGAAACCGCTGAAGAAAACTCTCTGAAGAAAAGCCGTCGCAATGAAGCTCCTTCAAGGAAGATCAGCTGAAATCCTTCCTGTGCTGCATTTTATACCTTCCTGACAACAGTGCTGCTTAGAGTGGCCTTCCATGCCCAGAATCAGTTCAGCTGGGCGTCCCCACTCAGGTCCACAGTTAAGCACCACAGAGACTAAGGAGATGTAACAGCTAATGTGATGTGGATTCCAGAGCGGACCCTGGAACAGGAAAGGAGATTAGTGGGAAGCAGGAAGATGTTACAAAGTCTGCATGTTACCTGGTTAACACTGTTACACTCATGTTAATTTCCTGATTCTGATCCTAGTTCTGTAATTATATAAGACACTATATAGGTAAGGGGTATGTAAGAACTCATTGTACTATTTTTTCAACTGTTCTATAAATCTGAAATTACTTAAAATCCATTTTCATTTTAGAAGAAGCTAAACTATACAGGCTTTATATATGCTCTAGGATCATTAAAAGCACATATAAATGCTTAGGGTAAATTTATTGGGAAATTGATTAGCTTAATTTTTCTAAGTTGGGTCTGCACTTTTAATTCTCAAGGAAGCTATTAAGAAACTAGAAAAGGAGAACAGAATAGAAAGAGTAAAATAATCGAAAAGGTAAGAGAGAAGCAGAAAATGAACTGGAAAGACAAACAGGAGTTTAAGATGCTGTTCTTGTCACATTGAGGACGATCTCCTCATTCTAAGCTTTTACCGTTCTAGAAGCTTTTACCATGAACAGGTGCTTCAGTTTATTAGATGAGTCTTCTGTGTCTGAAATGATTATTGAATTTTTACATTTTTTGCCATATTGCTTTTCAATTTTGAGTTATAATTAGGAAAATCTCCCTCACTCCAGGTTATTGAGGAAGTTATATTTTCTTCTCTGGCTGTATGGTTTCATTATTCTAAAGTTCCTACCACTTTGGAATTGGGTGTCTCCTTAAGGCACACTCATCTTGCACACTCGGTGGGTCGGAGTCTGTGCCTGCTGCTTGGTTACATCAGCCTGTCTGCTCCTTTGCCCGGGTCACACTTCTAGCTGTAATATGTGTTCATGTCTTATAGTCTCTGCCCTGTGCCTCTTGTTCCTCACAATTAAAGTTTGCTTGTTTATTCTTTTCTTGCTTCTTTAAAAGTCTGAATAAATTTACAGTCAACTTGTTCAGCTGCAGTTTGGAGAGAAAACCTCATAGTATTTTGTGGGGGGAAGTGTGGCTATGTGATAAACACAGGAGAACCAACATCTGTGTGACATCAAGTGCCTGTGTACAGGAGCACAGTGGTCTCCCCGAGACTCCTCGGAGCGTCTCAGTGCTGCTTCCCGAACTCTCTGCGGAGGTGAGAGTCTCACATGGGAGAGTGCACAGGTCTCCAGCTGGATGAGTCTGACAGTGGTTTTCATCATCACTGCCTCAGTCAAACCACAGAATGGAAGTCCCCACCCCACACCCTGTGAATGTCTGCCTCAGATTTCATATTAGTCTTAGCTAAGGATTGTTTTTTGTACTTTGTAAGTAAAGCACACAGCATGTGCTTTTTTGTGTGTGCCAGAGTCTTTTGTATCTTTCTTTTCTTTTCTTTTTTTTTTCTTTTCTTTCTCTTTTGGTATTGGGGATTGAACCCAGGGCCTTCCCACTGAGGTATATCCCAAACCCTTTTTACTTTTTATTTTGAGACAGAATATGATTAAGTCATTGAGTTGACCTGGCTGGACTCAAACTTGCAGTATTCCTGCCTTGACCTCGCAGAGTGCTAGGTTTATAGTCATACACCACTACACCTGGCCAAGGCTGTTTTCACTTGTCAGTGCTTTTGAAATTCATGTGTATTCTGGTGTCTCTGTAATTTTTCCCTTTCTTCTGTTCAGTGGTGTATCATCTCTTCTCCTGCTGACAGAAACTTGAGCTCTCCTTACTTGGGAACTTGTATAAACATGCCTGCCATGACACTTGAGTATAATAAGCCTTTGTAGCAGTGTATGTTCATGTGTCTTGAGTAGACCTAGAACTAAACATGCCAGATAGCAGAGCAGGAACAGGAAAGGAGATGGCAGATGTTTGCAGCTTCCAATTGCTTTGCTTATTAGCAGTTGATATTGTTGGTCTCTTTAATTATAGCCATCAGACTTAACATTTTCCCTAACATTTTCATAAGGAAATATTTCAAATGTACAAGGTAATTGAGAGCACAGAAAGGTAAATGTCATGACATCACACACAGATTCCAAAGTTACCATTTTAGTCTTTACTTTATTGCCCAACTGTCCACCCATCCCTCTCTCAGCCATCTCTATCCTGTTTTCTGCCGCACCTTTTAGTTAGCTGTGGATGGTAGAAGCTTCATCTCCATGCCCTTTGGGATGCTCATGGAAGCGGAGGGCAGTGTTTGCTTTGGGTGGTGGGGTAATGGTTTCAAGAACACTCGCTTGTTATTGTACATACCTTTCCTCAGTTTTGGTTTCTCACTGTGTCTCCAGCAGGAACACTTTAGAGGTGATGTTGTGTCCACTCAGTGCATCTCATCTGGAGACTTGTGGTGACCTGCTTTTCAGCAGAGATGTTCATTTGGCTGTTTTTCTTTCCAGTTACTCCACTGTATAGTAATTGCTTATTTTTCCTTTGCAGCTAATAATCTGTGCAAAGACCCCTTAAGAGCAAATCAATGTTCTCTTCCTTATCCAACTTTATTCCCCACTTAGCACCTAGTGGTTCTTGCTCAAGTTCCAACTTACCACCTTGCCTGTGTCTGTCATTTGACGTCTCCTGGAAAGAGGACCTTCTCTTTTTGTCTGTGTGCCTGTTTGTCTGTCTATCTAAGTCACTTTCTCACCACTGGGACTCAACACCTAACACCAACAAATTGAAGAAGGGAAGGTTTATTGTGGCTCACGTTTCAGTCTATACTCACTGGCTCCAGTGCAGGATGGCATGGCAGGTGGGCAGAGAAGAGCTGCTCATGGCATGGTGGACAGGAAGCAGAGGTCAAAAGAGGAGCTGGGAAGGGACATGCAACTTTGCAGGCAACATCGCAGTGACTGCTTCTTCCAACCAGATCCTGCCTCCTGATGGAAAGTCAGCCGTAAGCCCCAGTTACCTTCCAAAAGTATAAGAGGCTTTTTGGGGACTTTTTAAAGTATGACACTGTCTATCTGTCCATCTGTCCATCCATTTTTATTATTATGTGATTGGCAGATTACTATTTTGTTCAGTGGGTTATAGTTCCTTATTTTTGGACTGAATATTTTTAGATTTGACTGGTAGAAAACAATTTAGGCTCTGGGGCCCATCTCTATTTTTTCACCTCTTTCTCCCTTCTCTGATCTTTCTTGTAATTTTTTGAGATACAATTCACGTACCACAAAATTCACTTCCTTACTTTCTGGTATAAGAAGAGGTCCCCGCTTCAGCTGGTACTTTCTGTACCGTAGCCTTGGCACAAACCTGGTTCCTTTTAGTGGGCACTATAATAGAAATGAAGATCTGTGTAAAAAGTCAAGAGTGCTCATTGCTTTTCAAATGTGATTGTGTCTACATCCTTTCAGTTGGTAAACAAATACACTGAAAGGAGCTCAGGATTTATTAACCATTCTTTTATTCCCTTACTTACTTCTTTAGTACCTAAAAAATAATATCATACCAAATACACTGTTTTCACTTTGATTTTTCCTTTTTCATCACTCTTTTCTAAGCTTCATAGTTACCAAATATGTGAACTTACCATAGCTTATCACCATTGTCCTGTGTTTGGACAGTTTAAAATAGTGCACTAACAAATAATGATGCTATCTAGCACTTTGTGGAAATACATTTTGTATTATTAGAGATAGTAGTAATAAATTTCTAAAACTTGATTGTAGCTATTTCTTCATAAGACATCATCTGAAATCCTTTTTTGTGGCTTTGCTGATCCACCTTACTTTATCGCTCACATCCGCTGTGGTGGGGGTGATAAATTAGTCCACATTTGGCCAAGGGGCAGAAGGAGGAAGGTGTAGAGTGGTAACTGCTGAAGAGTGAAGGTGCTGTAGGCTTTTCCTTCCTCATATGCACAGGGTTTTGTGCACCCTGCTGGAGGCTTGTGGTTGCCAGCAGTGCTGATGATAACTGATGCCTGTGTCCCCGGGGAAGGATGTGTATCACAGAGGCTTCAAGATGTCTGCTTCAGAGCTTCCACTGTGCACTGGGCTGGTGACACCATCGTGGTACTGTGAGTGCTGCACTGTGAGTAGACCCGGGTCACAGTACCTGGTCACAGGCCTCGTTCTCCTACACCAGCTTTTGTTTTAGAAATATCGAATCCTGGTGTGGGGTTTCACGTAGTAATTGTAAGAAGCCATAGCTAACCTTTAATGGTTCAAACCTTCCAGTTGAACCTTTAAGCTCAAGTTTTTGCAGAAATCCTTTGTCTCTTGCCTCTTCCCAGCCTTTCTCCATGGTATACAGCCACCCTGTGTCACACTGAGCATGTGTAGGTGCTTTCCTAACGTGACATGTGTGACCACATTTTTCTTTACAGCTACTCCCCAAGGCAGGGACACTTCAGATGCAGGACCCCACACCTGGAGACACTGAAATAGCACTTCACTCCAGGCTGCAGGCTCCCTCAGAGGTCTGGCCTGCTGCTCCTGCTACACAGGCCTGGAAGCACAGGCAGGGAGAGGTCTGCAGTGGCTTTTGCTGCCCCTGTCATATTTTGTGGCAGAACCAGAGATCCCCTGAGACCACGTAGATTATCCTGCTAATTTCTAATATAGAGAAGAATAGTATATTAATTGCATTAGAAGTTACTGTGTGCATGTGTGCACGTGTGTGTGTGTGTGTGTGTGTGTGTGTGTGCATGCGTGCACAAATTTTTTTTAAAGGAATGGAAAAACTTTTAAAACAAAATTTGAAAAGATATCTTAAACTATCTTCTTCTGGCAATTCATCAGTTCTTTTCAAATTTAAAATATGCATACTTTAAATGTCTCAACATTTCTTGAAGTTATACCAAGGGCTTGTTGTTCAGTCTGAATTTTAAAAGCCAATCTCTGTTCACAAGCGGGGTGCTTATCTGGCTTCGGCCGTTACACAACCTTATCTAGCTGAAACAGGGCTGATGATAGGGTGATTAATGGCTCTGAACTCCAGGACTTCAGACTGGTAAATATTTGTCTTTTTGAAAAATGGAACGATTTGAACATAGATACTCCAGCCTTTCTCCATGTTGCTGCTCTCTGAAGGCCGGCAGTGCTTCTGGCCTCTTAGAGGGTGGGTGAGAGTGGGCGCCCTGGTACCTGATGCAGTTCCTCAGGACGTGCAGAGTGCTGAGGCCTGGCCCCTCGCTAAGAAGGCCTACAGCCTGGTCTGGCCTATCTTTGCTCAGTTGCTGGATGTTTATTATCATTGTTTGTAATAATACTATATTCATACAGTGCCTTCACATAAGTGGCCACATCGGATGTTCCCATCAACCCTGGAATAAGTAGCATTGCTGTTACCACCACTGTCTACTGGAAACTGAGGCTTAGGGGTTGTAAGTGGTTGGCCGGGGTTGCGGAGTAGTGGTCAGGTGGAACTGGGAGGAGCTGGGAGCTTCTCCCTTCAGTCCTTCATCCCCTACCCATTTACAAAAGCTTTGTTTCCATTTTTTTCTTTCATTCTCTTTTGTAAATCCCTTTTCCTTCACTCCCTCCTCCTCTTCCCATTTGAACAAGTTGTTCCTATTTCCCAGTGTCTGCTTCATTCTGCTGCATGTTTACCCTTTGGGTTTCTCACACAAGAGCAACAGTGCAATATTTAAACTCATCTGTCTGATTTATGTCACTTAAAATTATGGTCTCAAGGTGCATCCATTTACCTAAAAATGTCTCAATTTATCCTTCATGGCAGAAGTACTACTCCATTGTATATAAATAACATGTTTTCTTTATTTATCCACTGATGGCATCTGGGCTGTGGATTTTTATATTAGCACACATTTAAGATACATATGAATGCATTGACTATGGGGGATTGGTTGAAGCCCCACTTTAGCAAGTTCTGGAAGACAAACCAGAAATCACATAGGAAAGTGAGTGTGAACCACTTACCTTGCACAATCTCCATGCCACAGCCTCCAGCAAAGTGTTCACAAGGCTGCAGGTAAGGGTTTGTGTTGTATCACCTTTCAGAAGGTAAGATCTGCCCCGCATCAGTGTGTATGCTTTCCTATTTCCCATATCTCCTACATGAAGGAAATGGCGCATGTGGTCTCATCAGAGAATACATGTAACAAAGAGAAGACACATGCATGAAGAGTGGTGTCGAGCATCAGAGGCTGCAGAAAGGATGTAGGGTCCTAGAATAGGGGAATCTCCCGTGCCCAAAGGCAGGAATTCAGTGTGGTCTTAGCATCTTCGAGGGCTCAGCTTCCCTGCTGTCAGCAGAAAACTAATGCTTGCTCATTGCCCTAAGTCCTGAAAGCTTGAAAATCTTAATATGGGGCATTCCTCTTTGAAGTCCCTAGTAAAAGTGGGACATTCTTGAGGGCCATTCTCCCCACTGTTTAGCTTGGAACTCAAGTTGTCCTCAAGGGCTCCCAGCCTGGCCACTTCATCCTTTGAAACACTTCATTAGGCTCAGAAAAGGAGCCAGGACAAAGGCCCCAGTCTGCTGGGGATGGAGCAGCACAGTGCACCTACCTGTCTTGTTCCTGGTGCTGCCAAGTCTGAGGGCTCCAGAGCCATTGACCATCTCCAGTGGGCCTTGTTGATTTGTGTCACAAAGGGGGAAATTTATTTCCTGAATTGTTAAGAGCTCAAGTGTACTTACTATACTCATCAGCAGGCTTGGCCCCAGTGTGGGCCACATCCCTGTCTTGACTGCTGGGTTTGTTTTCCACCACTTTGAGCCTCCAACATGAAACATTTCAGCAGTGACTGGGACATTACTGATCACCTAGTGATGAGATGCAGAGAAGCTGAAGATGAGATGACCTGGCCAGCAGCCAGACCACATAATCCATCTCAGTAGAGTGCTGGGGAGCTGCCCAGTCACCTCCTGGTGGTGAGAAAAGTATAAATGTCAGCCAGGCTTTGCAAGGCAGATTAGAGCATAGTTTTCCCCCAACCTCTGTAAGTGTCAGGCAAATGTTTGTCTGAAAATCTAAAACTAAGCAGTGTGTCTTGAACTGGAAGAGTTTGATTCACTTGAGACAGAGCAACCCAAAGAGGAAATCAGCAGTGTTTGTTTCATAGCTGACACAATCTTAAGAACATTCTTTGCATGTCTGTACTCATAACTGGGACATCATAAATGTAGCAAAAAAGTTTTAATTAGCATCTGTTTTTAAAACTATTTATAAAATGACAATAACATACTTATGGACAGTCTTTGGATGTGTGGCATGTCCTTACGAAATTTTAAAATCCTACTAGGTGGGGATGGCCCAAGGCTTCCCTTGCTTTCGGGACTCACCTGAGACCCCTTATCTGACCTGGAGCCTGGGAATCTGGCTGCTCCACAGCACTCTTAATTTCCACATTGCATGGCTTTCAGTTATGCAGCCCAGTTCACTCAAGTGATGTGATTAGTTGTTGACAGGTCCCCTGGACGATCCCTTGAGAACAGGGAGGTTAACAGAGCTGGGTGTGGTAGCATAAGCCTGTCATTCCAGCCCTTGGGAAGAGCATGAGTCTGAGACCATGCTGGACTGCCTGGGGAAACCCTCTCTCAGAAAAACCAGCAAAACCAAAAACTGAATGCACAAACATCCAGCTAATCATGAGGCATTGTGTAGAGACATAGTAAAGGAAATTGACTTTTCAGAAATGTGTGTTTAGCATCCACACAGTATAATCAGAGGGATGTAACAAGTCAGTTCACGGAAACTGGGTAGAAATGGAGTTAGGTAGCAGTGGAGAAATAAGATCACTTATTTGGGGTAAAATGACTGTTATTCCTTGTGTGCCCAGACATTGTTTTTCTTTTTAAAATGAGGGTTACTCATATGCTGCTCCTAAGATACCAGAGAAAAAAATCAGAGGACTTCACAAGAGCAGTGTCCTAGGAAATTGTTAAAGGACAGTTTTACTGTGGGGAAAACCTTACAGATCTGACTGGCAGATGAGAGATGTTCATTTGTTTCTTCCAGAAACAGGAAGGGAACACCACAGAGAACATATGCAGGGAGAGGCCTTCTGCTGGAATGCTACAATAATTTTGGCCCTTTTCAGTTTTATATGCTGACAGATCTCTGAGACCCACATTTCAGTGAGAGGTTTAACCCCTTGTGCACTGTAGACCATATTTTTCTGAGCAGCAGACCATGCCGTATGACCAGCCATTGCCTTCAGAGAGTTTGCCTACCATGCATTTACTGAGGGCATGTGCATTGCATGCATGAAAGAGAGAGAGAGAGGGAGAGGTAACCATTTTGGGCCAAAACACTCTGTACTTTTTAGGGAAAAAGACTGTAAAAGTACATTGGTTTAAAGAATAAGTAGTTCTTCTGGTAGAATTAAATAATAGTAGAATTGAGTTCCTCTTGCTGGCAGAATGGAAGTTCACTGTATATCCGGAGTCTTTAATTTGTATCTATAAACATTGTGGCCCCGGCACATTAAGCCTGCTTTCTTGTACATAAAGAGCCATTTTGCCTCAACCCTAACTTATCCCTGTGTAAGCAGAGCCTTGCTTTGTGGTCCGTCTTGCTGTGTATCTGCTTGACAAATAGATGTCCAATTAAAGAAGCAGTTGTGCGGGAGGCCACACTTCTGACCAGACTGCAGCTGCTCTGCTTACCTGAGGCCCAGCAGGAAATGACTGGTTGTATTTTCAGGCAGATTAGAAGCGTCACCTGTCAGGTTTGTGTTAGAGTTTGGTGGCAAAAGCCTGTCCTGGTTCCGGAATGGTGACATTTATATGGTACCCAAACTTTCCCAAATTATTGAGTGATCGCGTTTCCTGTTTACAGGGCTTTGGGAAGTAAAAGCCGTAAGGTACAGCGTCGGGTTTGTTTTCTATCCACGTAATTCCAACATGGTTCTTTGGTGGCTCATTTCAGTTGCATTTGGCTCAGTAACTATATTTTGCACATGAGGAAATGGAGTGACATGTCTAGGACCAGCTTGGACGTGTGGCCTCCCCGGGGCTTAGGAATGCAGAGTCTTCCCTGCTCTACCACTCGGAGTTGTGAGGACCAAGGTCCAGCCACATGGTCTCATAAGCTGTGGAATGTGATGTCAGTGGAATGGCTCCATCCACCCAGGGTTTTCTCTGCTGTCCTGGCTACTGCCCTCTCCCCAGAATTCCCCACAGAGCTGTTTCCCCAGGGAGCTCTGATTCTGTTTCTCCTGTAATCACCCAGAGAATGTGCCTTTCCCTGGTGGTTTCTTCCTTTACCGATGATCTCAGCCATCTCTCTTGTGTTTGAGACCAGTTGAAATTATTTTCATAGCCTAATTGTGGGGAGACAGCTCCAGGTTTCCTCTCTGTGTTTATAAAAGTTGTTTTGGAAAAGCACAGCACAGGCTGTAGAAGAGGTACCAAAGAAGAGAAGAGGAATGGCTAGGAAGGGCTGCTACATTTCACCTTCAAAGGAAGGAGAGCTGGGGCTAGTCCAAGCTGTCTTACAGTTGGAAGGGAGTGCTGGTACCATAGACTGGATGAATCCTGCCTTTTTACTGCCAAGAAGTAGAGCATGGAAATGGAGGTAAAGTGAGTAATTCAAAGTTGTGTTTAAACTTTATGGCTATTTTGCCTTCTCTGGAATTAGAGATTTATGCTTGTGAAGAGTGAGGGAGGAATTTGAAATGTTTATTTTACCAGAGTGTAAAAAACACTGTCCAGTTGTTTATCTAATCTTGTGTTGAGTTTGTTCTTAAAAACACATTTAGATTTGAAGTAGCCTAGGAAAAATAAGCGGTTCCAGCCATGAATTGATGCCCAAGTAGAAATGAGATGGATCGTTGTTCATTCGTTTTGAGGTTTCCCAAGCAGGCAGATGTCTTTGGACCTTCCTTTCCAGCACTTTCATCCAGTTATTTGAACCAATAACTGTGATCAAGAACTAGAGTTACAAGTGCTTCTTTACTCCACTAACTCTCATTCCTAAACTATTACTTGGATCTCCTATTTTCTGGGCTCAACATTTTGTTGTTGCACCTACTCAGTCTCACAAAGTCCCACGTGCTGTTGCCCAGCAAGATTTGATTCTTAAAGCTCTGCATCAACTAAAGAGAAACATCACCTGTTCTGAGTGCTTCTTCTTAGGAGCCTTTTCTGGTTCGCAGAGTAGCCAGGTAGGTTACAGAGTAGGAAAAACAGGTTCTATATGATGTCTTCCAACAATTGCATTCCAAACTCCAAGAGGAAAAAGACAGTATATAAAAACTATAATTAATTTGGGTTTCGCTTCCTTTCTCCTAATCTCTCAGGCTGAATTCATTCATTCAAAAGAAGAAGGAAGTACCTACCGTTCTCCAGCTTAGAATCCATTAGCAACCAAAATACGCACAGATCCCCACCATATTGGAGCTCTGACTCTTGTTGGGGACATGATAAATAAATAAACTACAGTATAGTATGCTATAGAATGTCAAGTGTTGCTAGAAAGAGTTATGAATGCTACAGAAAAAGAAAATATGCAGCAGAAGGTGAATGAGATGGTTACAAGTTTAAATAATAGATAAATGAACCTGTGGGTGGTGAACCTACAGTGCACAGGCTGAAGTGGACTGTTTGCATCATTGAAAGCTCTAAAAGATTTGCTATCACTGTTTTGTGTTGAGGTTGTGTTCAGAAGGCAACTTTTGAATGAAGTCTTTAAAGAAGGTTGGGGGGTTATCTGTGCTGAGGTCATGGGGATAAATGTTCTGGGTAAAGGGAATGAATGGCCAGTACACTGTTCCCAGGATGGGGATGGGCCTGGCATGTTCTGGGGACAGCAGGGTGGTCAGTGAGGGGAGGAGGGGAGATCAGAGGGGTTGGACCACACAGCCTGTGGGGCAGACGTTCTTTCTCTGGGTGAAATGGGGAGACCATTTCAAATGGAGGAAGCACAAGATCTTACATTTAAAAACATCCCTGGCTGCTGTTTTGAGAATGGACCTTTTGGAGGTCAAAGGTAGAAGTAGGCATTCAGATGACGGTAACTCAGATGACTAATTTAGCAGTCATTCAGGTAAGAGACGATGGTGGGAAGTGATCAGGTTCTGGGTATGTTTTAAATGTAGAGGCAGTGGAATTTCCTGAGTGAATGGAAATGGCATGTGAGAGGACCAAGGGAGCCCAGAGTGGTCCCGAGAGCTCTGGCTCCAATGATTGGAAAGATGGAGTGAGACAGGAACAGGTATGCGGGGGGCAAGCGTGTGCGGAAGATCAAAAATAAAGCTTGGGACGTGTTGAGTTTGAGATGCAGAGATAATGAGTGGGTGGGTCACTGGCTATGTAAGTACAGAGTTTAGGAAAGAAATCCAGGCTGTAGTTATAAAGCTCTTAAACTGTCAGCATGAAAATGCTGTTCAGAATCATGAGACTGGATGAGGTCTCCAAGGGAGTAGGTAAAAAAGAGATCAGGACTGAAGCCTGAGCCCTGGGAAAAAAGCAGGTCCAGTGAAAGGCACTAAGAAAGAGGCTGCAGTGAGGAGAGTGTGGAACCTAGAAGTGAGGTCCCAGGGTTTAGAGGAGGGCAGAACCATCACCATGCCAAATGCTGCTGATGGTCTAAGCACACTGGCAGCTGGAACTCGTCCAGAAGATCCAGCAATGTAGAGGGTGTTGTGACCTCGAGCAACATCTGTGGAGTGGAGAAGATGAAGGTGAGACTGGGTGGGGGAAGAAGAGAGGGGGACTGAGCACATCTAGGGCAGAGAACTGAGAGAGTTTACTGCCAGAACAGCAAGGAAAGGAGGGAGATGCTGGAGGGAAATTAGCCCCAAGAGGTGCCAGTGACCCCTGATTTGGCATCTGTTGGATTATTGATCCAGACCTCAGTCACTGTTCTCTCCTTACCAAGCTGTAGTCTCCTATTGGCCTTTGGTTGTGTGTGTGTGTGTGTGTGTGTGTGTGTGTGTGTGTGTGTGTGTGTGTTGGCTAGAACAGACAACAAATTAGGAACCTTTCTTGACTCGCTAACTGAACAGTTCATCTCAGAGGAGCCCTAGCTGCTGTTTTCTGCCTCCTTAATATTCACTGCTTTCCTCGCTTCAGCTCTCTACCTCAGCCTATGTGAGACTCACAGAGAAAACCTAGGAAAATTTGGCAACAGAAAGCAAAGGTGACGATGATGATAATTATAACACTGTGTCTCTCACTAGGAGTCACCTCTGCTGGAAGTGCTCACATCAGAGAACTCATCTACACAATTCCCCTGTGAGCCGAGGGCAGTTATCAGCTGCATTTCTCAAACAAGGAAATTGAGGCAGAGAAAGCTTCAGTGATTTGTTCCCTAACAGCAACGAAGCTGACAGCAGTGCAGCTGGGGTGGAATTTGGGCCGCCTGGACCCCGGGGCAGCTCTTGAGGTACCTGGAGGATTCCGAGAGCAAGCTGTTAGTGAGAGATTTCATGTTACATAGTTAGGAATTGCAAGGGTGAGTGAGTTGGATTTTGAGAAAGAAGGCAGAACCTGAGGCTGCTGGGTCCTTTCTCCAGCCTGACTCCCTGTGCGTCAGAGCGCGTGTGCAGCCTACAGTGCAAAAGGCTGGGGAGGAACATTCTTCTGGGGATGACTTTTCTTCTTTAGACTGCTTTCCTCAAGTTCACGAATTCCTTCTGAAGCCAAAAGAATACATTAAGCACTCACTCTCTGCATAAGAGAGAAAAACTGTGTGTTTATCTGCCTGTGTGAAGCCTGTTTATAACACAGAGTACTAAAATGGAAAAGGTTATGTATGTGGGCATAACGGTTTCCTATCTCTTACACGGATCCTTGAAGTCTCTACATCTATGGAGATGAGGTGTGAACTAACTGATCCTTTGTTAAGGGTTACTTCCCAGAGGACTCTTGCCACAGAACCTTCCTTAATAATCCCTTCATTTTCCAGAGGGACTTGCCAGCACCCATAAAGTAGTCACAAGAGAATTAAAGCCATGTGAAAATGATCACTGTTCTCTTCCCTCGAGGCATGAGTTTAAATGTGTTGCTCTCCTCTGTGCTTGGTGTCTTGTGTCTGGTAACTCCGGGTCAGCAGATGTCCTCTGCCAAGGGTCATCTGTTACCAATTCAGGTTCCAGTGGGAAGGAGACCCACCAGCACTGTGCCCTTTTATCCCAAGATCGCAGGCATTTGTGTTGTGTTATCTTGCAGGCTTGTGTTTCTCAATAGCAATGGCTGTGCTGGTAAATAGAAGGCAGCGAATATGACCATGCAGCCGAGCGGTCCTTGTCACCTCTAGAGTCTTAAAATTCCTACCATGATCTCAGAGGAGAGGTTGTTTGTGAAAGTAGATCAGCAATTTCCTCTCAGAGGAACCGGGAGTGTTTTTAATGCCTCGCTCATATTTTGCCCTTGGCCCCAGGTCCAGCTGGAGACTTCCCTTCATGGTCTGCTGGCCCATCCTCATGGAGCAGGGATATTTTATTCTTTTCCTGAACACTTTTTAGAAAATGAAGTATCTATTCACACTGACCTTATGGCTTGCAGTGCAATGTGTCATTGTCTGTAACTGATACAACTAACAGAAACTGGGGGGCTAGTACTGAAAATAAGAGTTAACTTAAGGGCGGGCTCACTCTGTGCTGGACAGGTAAGAAATGCTTACAAGCATTAACCGATTTATTCCCATCTCTCTGAAAGTAGACACTCTATTATCTGCATTTTATAGACGAGGAAACCGGGGCACAGACTCATGGCCCATGACATGCACCATACCTGTCCCTTTCCGCAGTCAGAGGTCCCATTTTCCACCCCTTCTGTGAAATACCGCATTGCTCAGTGACTGTCACACTAAGCTGTCAGCAGGCCCCAGGCTTGCTTTGGAAGAGTCCTGCATTCTGTTTCCATGAAGGCTGACGTGCTGGTGTGCTTCCTCGTACCCTCGACCTGCTGTACCGTTGGCTTCATTATCCCCACCCAGGCCCTCTTGTTACTAGAAACAATGAAATGTGCTCACAATTCTGGCTTACTGTGGGGCTGTGGAAAGAAACTCGAGTTGAAGCAGTGTTGCCAGTATCACTGGAGAATTACAGTTATTCAGTGCGAGAAGAAGGCCGTGAGGAGCGGGAGCCCTCTTGTCACACAGACCAGGCACAGTGGAGCTGTGCTCCTGCCATTCCATTTGTTCCCTCCCTCCCTCCCTCCTTCCTTCTTCCCTCTTTCCCTCCTTCTTTGTTTTAGAAATTATTATGACAGAACCACTGGCTCCCTCTCTGCTGCAGCTACAGTGTTTTACTGAGCATGTGTACTCTGAGAGTGTGCTTACAGCAAAGTGTTTGAAATGGAAATGTCTTAAAATATATCTTTTTCCAGTTGCACATTGGATGTCCTTACAATTTAGAAACAAAGTGGAAGTTGAAAACCGCAGCTATCTTCTTTTCAAACTAGAAGACCCTGAACACAGCAGTAGAAGAGGACCCAGTTAAATGACAGCAGGTCTTCTGTTTTGTGGCCGTCATCAGCCAGGTGGAAAAACAAATGTTAACTTTCTCCTCTCACAACTCCTGGGTCATACCTTTGTACTCCTGTTTGGAGGATCTGATGGTCTTGTTAACATGTGTGAAAACATTGTGATTGGAGACTTTAACAAAATATGAAGTACCTTTTCCTCCCTAGTTTCCATGTTTGTGTTCTTACTGGGTGTGTGTCTTTCCAAGGCTTTCAGGTTAAGAACCAAATGTGTTAAAAAAAACAGCAGATAAATGGGAGAGCTCTCATTTCCTTCGCAGGAGAGAGCTGCAAGTTCCCCAGCAATCATTTCCCTGCACCCTCTTGCCATGTCAGAGGCCATGCTGACCCCAGCAGCTTCTCCCCAAATTTTTTCGAAGCACAGATGATTCTCCATCTACAAGGCCAGTTGTCTGCACCTACTGTGGTCAGGGGCACAAGGTGCGCTCATGGCGTGGAGCTCACCCTCACCAGTGGTTAATCAGGGAACTCACTTTCTGCAGCCTGTTTACAGACTGACATCTAAAGAAATTCTTACCCTGGATCCACGCCAGTCTGTAGGATTTATGGGCTATGTGTGCTTTTTAATAAATAAGACTCTTTTTTTGCCTGGTACATTCTTTTACACAATTATCAATGGGTGGGAAATGTCTGTGTTCCTGCAATTTCTTAATCCGCTCTACCTGTAGACTTAAATCCTAGCAAGCTGTCCAGCCAGAATACATGGACACTTACTGTCATTTGGGTTGTGGGAACATCTTAATGCCAGGAGCACCTGCTTTCTGGAAACCAGACTCCTCCTGGAGCACTGGCACCCCAGGGACCGAGTGCTCAGCTTCTGTGGGGGTTTGGTACTCACAGAGACTCATGCCAGAGCTCTTACAATGTACCAGCCTCCCTTTTATGCACACAATGGTCTCTGCTGGGAGGTGTGAAATGGGAACATTTTCGAGCACGGTATGTGCCTATAGATGGTCTCGGGCGTGTTTTAACATCAGACTTTGTGTATGTGAAGGGTACAGAACTGAGCTGTTCACACTCTGTGGGGTGTCATATCGCACACACACTGCAGAGACCACCACCTGCCTCTGTGCTATAGGGAAGAGCTGTTAGGATAGTTGCATGCCTCCTGCTCATACAGGAAGGAAGAGGGCTTCTAGCAGGACCTAAAAGGGATACAGTAAAGCAAATATTGCACATTGGACCTGGAAGCCTAGGGCTGTGTAGGAAGGCATTTTCTTCTGCTTTGCTGAGTTTTGATGCTGTAAAAATCTGGGTTAAGGGTGCTGTGTCATCCTCTGCCTTCCACACAGGGCAGGGTAGGATGAGAAGAGGTGAAAGAAGTAGACTGTGTGCTCCAGCCTGCCTGGGCAGGAGTAGTAGACTTGGGGAGGGTGCGGTCCTTTATTCTATGGCTCTGCTCCTAAGGTATGTGTTGGTTACTTTTCTTGTTACTGGGCCAAAATACCTAACACCCATAAGCTGAAGTACGAAAGGCCCACAGTTTGTAGAGGTTTCAGTCCATAGTCAGGTGGCACCAAGGCAGGGCAGCATGGCAGGGGGGCATGCGTGAGGACAAACAGTCCATGGCAGGGAAGGCAGGAGGCAGTGACACTGCCTTCATTCTGTCCATTTATATTCCGTCCAGGCTGCAAGCCTATGGATTGGTGCCACCCCACTGAGGGTAGGCCTTTCCTCTTTAGTAAATCTATTCAGCCATACCGAGAAAAATGCTAATCCAACTAGGGCACTGTCTTAGTTACTGTTCTCACTGTTAAGACAAAATACCCAAACACACAGAGTTGTTTCAGCTCACAGTCTGTAGAGATCTCAGTCCTTAGTTGTCTGGTTCCATCCCAGGGCAGCATGGTAGAAGGGCATTGCAGAGGAGCAACTGTCCATGGTGTGGCAAGCAGAAGGCAATGAGCAGTAAGTAGCAAGCCTGGCTTTCCCTTTTATCTTATCCAAGCTTTTAGGCTTTTGGATGGTGCCACACAGAACTATAGTAATTCCAACCAGTGGCCTGTTTAGTACCACACACTCTAAGTGAATCACACACATGCTAGATCCAGCCAGCTCTGCAGAGCCGCACCTATGAGTGCATGAGGCTTTGGCGGGGACACCTAGATATAAGTCATGACTGCATGTGTCCCCCAGGTCTGTGATTTATGGATTTAATGAGCCATCTCCTATGAATATGGATGTTTCTGGAAAGCATTTGCTTAGTGACCACTCTTGAAAACTCAGTGTCACAGAAATATTTGCTTTTCAAACTGGTATGTAGACACAAAATTGTGTAGTGATGCATAGGTGTGTAGACACATAGGTGTGTACACATGCTGGCCAGAAACTGCCAACAAACATAGCTTTACTGATTCCAGTGTGTTCTCAGGGAAATGTTTTGTCCTGGTAGGGGACAGACTGGAGCCTAGGGCTTGAGGTGAAGTTTGGAAGGAGTGGACTGATGAGAGGAAACACTGTCCTGCCCTCTCCGGAGCTCATTGCATTTTGTCTGCAGTGTAGCCATGTGGACATCCTTGTCTGTGTCTAACCATAATCTTCCTAGCTACACTTCCTGCTCTGGTTTGCATTTTTCCAACTGCTGGTACGTTGTTCATGGCTTAATATTTCATCATCCCCTCCTTGAGTCACTTCAGACGCCTTCTGTAGAAGTGGACACACGCACACCCCCCCACATAACATATGGATGATTCTCCCTTTCCCGTCCTTTTCTTTTTATCCTCTCTCCCTCTCTCTCCTGCTTGCACACACATGCGCGTCTTCCCTAGTTCCATTCGTTCTTCTATTTTGCCAAAAAGTTTCTAAATACTCAACCAAAATCACTTCCTGAGCATGCAGAGGACACATAGCTTCTATGGCTTACGTTTTCCTTGGTTGGAATAAGCATATTTAAAACAACGAGGAAATTAAATTAAGTAGAGGACACTGCCCCCAGTACACAGGGAATATGTCCCAGGCCCTGGTGCACACCAGAGGACACAGGGAGTGGTAAATTCTGTTACTCAGCATGAATCTGAGGTGTAACAGCAAAACTAGCCCTGTTTCTCTTTTCTTCTCAATTTCATGGTTAGAAGATTTGTTTGTATTGTAGATGTTGGTATCCTCAATGTATGGATCTTTTCTTTCCCAAGTCAAAAACGTTCATCTTTTCATTTTGAGGAAGCGCTTTACAGCTTCTCTGTGGTGTATCCAAGTTGCCAGTGTCCCTACTACTGGCCTTTGGGGCTCTCAGTGAGTGTACTGTGACGTGATCCAGATGCTGCAGCACTGTTACAGTTTCCTGACCTTGAGGTGGCCCCTGAGTGTCTTACCGTGGGTAATGTATACAGTGAGGATGCTCTGGACAGGGCTGGCTCACATACGGGGCTGGGAGGGGCAGGGTGCAGCAGGATGCTGCCAGATTTTATCATTCTATGCACAACAGTACAAGATTAAAGGTTATGAGTTGTTTATTTCTGGGATTTTCCATTTAATATTTTGGACTGTGGTTGATTTCAGGAGACAGAAACTGTGTAGAATGACAGTCTCTGTGGACGCTCTTAGTATCTCAGTGTGACAGCACCCGTTGCCCACATTTGGCATGAATCATAACGCTGTGGAATGAGTATAAATGCTAATCTCAAACACTCTTTACCCATCAAGTAAATCTTAATTAAAAGTAAAATGTCACTGGTGTGTCTGTTTGAAGTTTCTGCTGTTTTTAATTCTTAGTGGAAATGCAAGCCATGAAAACAGAAGACCCTCTGGCCGGTGAGTGTGCACAGGGCTGTAGTTGTTTGTGATTCTCCAGAAGCTTCTGATCTGATTCCTCTGAATCTGAAGAGGAAAGGAGAAGTTTTCTCTCCACTGAGAAGGTGGAGCACTGGCGTCCTCACATCCAGTTGGTTGAGAAGTCGCTGCTGCAGGAACACTGACCACAGCCTTGAGTGGACCCTGAGTGAGCTCACCAGCACCTCTGTCCTACTGGGGGAGGCACAGGCAGGAGGTCAGGTCACAGGCCAGCCTATGAGGACTGCCTGGATGAAGAGTTCTGCCAGCACCGCTGCCTCCCTAAGCCTCTGCCTGGGTATCTGCTGAAGGTGGTTGAACTAAAACTGAGGGGCTCTGGCTCCACAGAAATGGTGCAGAAAGTGCATGTGGTCAAGATGTAAGAAGAAAAGAAAAAGACAAAAATGTATGTATGTATGTATGTATAGAGGAATATATATGAATATACATATGTGCAGGAGGGCTAACATGGTTCTACTATTGTATTATATCACTTAATGCTAAGCAATAATCGAAGACAGGATATTAGATTAATAGTGTATATCTGTATGTGTTAGCCTGAACACACACTTCGAAGATAACAA